>OZ038446.1:4419267-4431767 GCA_964036265.1 Daptonema setosum | reverse complement strand
TACGCGCATTGTCCCACTTCCAGCGAAGCTAGAACTATTTATCGAACTTATCTGATTTACAAGAACAGAAGCCGAAAAACAGCCTAGAAGAGAAGCCGGCTGCACAACCTAATGTTCCAAGACCAACCTGATGTTTCAAAATAACGAGTGGCTGTCGTTCGAAATAATCAAAAATTCTGGCATGACCCATCTGCAAAAGACATTAGGGAAACTTCCAAGTTTTACCGAGCAAATCAAACGAGGCAGGTTTGCCAGGTAAAACTTAAAAGACCCGGAGAAATAAATTGAATAAGAGATAAAACAGTGTATTTACTTGAGATTTAGAAATCGGGTGATACTTCCGTATTTGGAAACGTTAGAAATACAAGTATACAAGAAAGTTTTGATTCACCCACTTCAGAGAGAAATTTGACCCACCCACTTTAGAAATGTGAAAATTTTTAAATTCATCCACTTCAGAAATGAGAAAATTTGCAAATCGAGACTGATACACTATTATTCACATCTTATTCAATCTGGCCTCCCCGGGAAGGAAAATGTGTGAACCACATGTATGTTTCCATGATTTCTCCGATTGTAAACACTCATCCTCATATCAGTGAAACAGAGCCCATTTCTCGAATCACCAATGCCAGCCTTATAAATCCAAGGAACAGGCTGAGTTTTACAAATGTGTGGAGAAAGGTTTACAATCAGCGAAACTCATCAAAATCATACATGCGGATCAAGTAGCGTCCACCCTCGGCATCTACAGTAAGAATATAATACAGCCCACAACCCATCAGATTTTATTCGTCCGTTTCACAGTAAGTATAGAGGTGAAAGTACAGGATTCTCAATTGATTAGGGAACTAAACTTTTCATACCCGCCAGTCGAAAATGAATTACTGTTCCAAGAAGCTGCGGGAATTCTAGATAAACCACCTAATATTTTACGGTGTCACTTTTTTGTCGATGAACAATTCGTCTGTACAGGGAAGAAAAGTCAGTCTTATTCGACGATATCTTCATCGACAAAAAATTTTACATCGTGAAGCGTCAGTTTGTTTATCGAGAATTCACGCACCGTTTTGGAACAGTAGTTCATATTCGACTATATTTTCTTTGACCTGAACAAAACTTTTTTTGCATCTAGAAAAGGGCACAGAAAATTGGCGCGCTTTCAAAATCAGTGTCTTAATCAGTTGAGAGGACCATAATTAAAATACCTCACGCATCGCGCACGATTTTCTGTGTAAAACTCTGGCTATACGCGTACGAAATTCCTGATTTTCCACTGAGTTTGCCAGGAATTCGTACATGTGAATCACACGAAATTTTGGTGGTATGGAAGAGTGTTACAACCAGTAAACTACAGCACGATACATGAGATATAAACTATAATAGTTGATGCAATATAGATGGTCTTAGTGAGCTTTTCATGGGCACTTTTAGATTTCATTCATTTCATGAAAGTTTGAACTGAGTTGGGGAAACAAGAAAAATTCATTTTAGCAAGTTTAAAACGATTCTTTTATTATGAAATGTGCTTGTCATATAACCCTCACATCATTACCGGTTAATATTGCATCGACCATTATAGACCGAGGGTGACGCTTGTTAGATAGAAAGAGGTAAAGGTAAAGGCTATTTCTGTTGTTTTATGAACGTAAGCCATGGTCATCGTCATGTTAAAGATGAGTGTGCTAAAGTATTGTGATACCTCCTTGATTGTGCTCAACAATTGTGAAAGGAGTAAAAGAGGGTTGTTGGAAAGCAAAACTGAGATTTTTTTCAATCTTTAGAAGAAAAAGTTTGTGTAAAAATTATGGTTTACGCATGACCACAACACATGGCTATTTCCAAAAACAACAGGGATAACCAAACAACTAAAAACACTCCGACACTTCTCTCAATCCACTGACTTTTGATGGTTATAGTCAGTGTCCGAACAGACAGACCGACGTGTTGACGCCGGACGGAGACCAGGAGCTTGGAGTGGTGGATTCCCAGTGGAACCTGGAAAGAAATAAAAAAAGATGAGCTGATGATGCTCATATATTGGAGTCAACTACCAATTTCTTTTTCTTAATTTTTTTAATACATGTTACTGTTTTTCTTCATTATAATTTCACGGACTGACTGAAATACACAACTTCTAATTCAAGGGAAAGACTGAATTACACCATAACTAATAAAAATGTACACATTGTTTGACTAAGATATCTAACGACTGGCTCAAAGACACTACGACAAACTCTAACGAATGACCGACTTAAATACACACTGGTAAAAATATACAAAAAAACTGTCAAAAACACGATGACCAATTCCAACAACGGCTAAAATGCAGACTAATTCTAACGACTGACTAAAATGCAGACTAATTCTAACGATTGACTAAAATGCAGACTAATTCTAACGACTAACTAAAATGCAGACTAATTCTAACGACTGTCTAAAATGCAGACTAATTCTAACGACTGACTAAAGTGCAGACTAATTCTAACGACTGTCTAAAATGCAGACTAATTCTAACGACTGACTAAAGTGCAGACTAATTCTAACGACTGACTAAAATGCAGACTAATTCTAACGATGGCTAAAATACAAACTAATTCTTAAGGACTGACTAAAATGCACACCTTTGAGGCCAAAGACTGGCTAAAATACACAATGATTGACTGATAACTCATTGACCAACGGCTGCCTGAAATACATAAAGACTAAAGGGTCCAACGAAATGACTAGCTAGAAAAAACAATGTCGACTAATTCATCCAAATTGACTAGAATACACATTAATTGACTAAGATATCAGACGAATAATTGAAAAAACATCATGACTAATTTATCCAACGGTTTAGCCTAAGATATTTAAGAACTCCCAAAAACGCAATGATCAACTCCGCGACCGCGACTGGCTAAAATACACGAAAACTAATGTTTCCAACAAAATGATTGGCTAAAGTCCACAATGTCTTCTAATTTATCCAACGGTAGGCTAAAATACAGTGGTTTACTAAAATATCTAACTGGCTGAAAACATAATGAACAATTCCAACGATTGACTAAAATACACAATAGTTGACTAAAGAGATCTAGCAACTGTCCAAAAGCACAATGATCAATTCCAACGATTGGCTAAAATACACAAAAACTAATGTTTCCAACAAAACGATTGGCTAAATACATAATTGTCGATTAATTCATCTAACGATAGGCTATAATACACATTAGTTGACTAAGATAACAGCGACTGGCTAAGAAAATCCATGGCTCAACAACTGGCAAAGAAAATGCATGACTAAGAAAATGCATGACTAACTTATCTAACGGTATATAGACAAGACTAAGATATCTAGCAACTGCCATTAAAACACAATGATCAATTCTAACGACTGACTAGAATACACAAAAACTAATGTTTCCAACAAAACGATTGGCTAAAATACATAATTGTCGACAAATTTATCTAACGATTGAGCCAAAGATAACAACGACTGGCTAAGAAAATTCATCACTAACTTATCTAACGGTACATAGACAAGACTAACATATCTAGCAACTGCCATTAAAACACAATGATCAATTACACAACCACACTCCGTGAGCATAAATGTGGATTTGTTAAAAATAATTTTGTTTACTAAATCCGCTACTCACAACTTTCACATTGAGAACGAAATACCGCACAACTGATGTGGAGAGAACAGTCATAGGTCCCGCCCTCAATGACCACACTCCGTGAGTATAAATGTGGATTTATTACAAAGAATTTTGTTTACTGCACCCGCTACTCACAACTTTCTCATTGAGAACGAAATGCCGCACAACTGCTGTGGAAACTAACAGTGGTGAACCCGCCCCCAATGACCACACTTAGTGAGTATAAATGTGGATTTATTACAACTGCTGTGGACGTGTAACAGTCGTAGATCCCGCTTATTTGAAAAATTCAACTCTGATAAAAACATAAATCGCTACTGAGCCCTCATAAGACAACTCATATTAAATTATCCTAACACCCAAACCAATGCTACAAATAAACACTAGCAAAGCACTCATTGAATGTCCAACGATATGATGTGGACCACCGATTTTTACACCGTGGTACATCAAAGCATATGATTGCTGGACAGCATAGTCTATACGGTTCAGCCAGTCATATCCCTAAATTAGTCTTTGCACTTAATTTGCGGTATTCGCATTCTAGAAACCTACTAGCCTTCCTGCCATCGACAACTGTTGTTTGTCCATCTTTGATAATAATATCTTTCTTGTCACCAACAAGCTGCATGGTTTGGTCTCCATACAGCGTGCACATCTAAAGTTCGCTCACCTTAGTTACATACATAATCTAATTATCTTGTGTTTTTTCCAATATTAAAACATCATTATACAAACCTTCAAAAACGCCTTAAATGGAATGGTTGTGTCTTTGAAAATAGACCCATCCCGAATGGAAACAGTTTTTGCTTTGCCAGACACGCATCCGATGCATCTCCTGACATAAAGGTCCTGTTCCCTCGTTTTCCGATGTAACGACATGGGACGTTCACCACGATTTCCGTCAATGGGGTTCGTTTCACGGCACGTCATTGTGTTTTTCACAAGTCCTGAAACTTGATTTATGCGAAATAGATTATAACATATAAATGTACGTGATTTACACATTTGTTAAAAGTATGTTTATTATAAACATTTTACTGTATTTATAATTAAACCAATCTTGCCCAACCTAGACGTGTCACAAGTCTAATGCCATCTAGAGCTTCGGGGTAATCTGGTACGTCCTGCACTTTGTACGTGAATTGTAATCGTCCACTTAGTTGTTCATACGTTAATTCATCGGTCAGATGAATCAGTTCGGCTCTTGTATAAACCTGTTTGGTTAATGAATGTCATGTCTATGTAAAACACTTGATTTTCATTTTAATGTGGAAATTTTTTATACCTGTTCGTGTGCTGGCAGTATGGAGTGGTCAACGTGGCCGACGGCCAACGCTGCCAGTGAGTTAGCCATTTCTATATGTTTATCATCATGGCACATCCGGAGCGCGGCACATATGACTTCTGGTTCGGCGCCATTGTCACAATTTAAATACATGTTACATATTACATTATAGAGCTTTAAGTGCATAACATTAAACCAAAAACTGAGTATAGAAGGAATATAAAGTTTAAATTTTTTCTGTTTCTACCTCATGTAGGTAAGCCGTTCGTAGCACGGTTGTTACGACATAAGTACAGATGGGCTGCAAACCCACCATTTCACCGCACACAATATTTACTGTTATGTCCGCACCATGGATGACCAGATATCTGGCTTTGTTTACGACTGAAACCGTCATACATACAATATGTTTATCATTTGTTTGCATTTAATACGATAAATAATAATCAAATAACCTATAGTGCAGATGAAGCAACTAATTGACGAATGTAGCTCATTTGTCGTTGCTACCAGTGTGTTGTTACCGTCATCCAGTATCATAAAATCGTGTATTACTGTGCAATGACGGTTTTTGCGGCACAAAACTGCTCGCTCAAACAGTAACCATATAATTAGAAGTGATATCAATTAACGTTTTGAATTGATTTTTTTAATGTTTTCTGTTTTTGTTAACCTCAACAGCACAATCGCCACAATCCACGAAACCAGAGTCATGATTTATGAACAGGCAGTGTTCACAAGAAGTGAACTTGTTATGTTGGCCGTACAACAGAGTGGATGGGTCAAACTTGATGCCAGCTGTCCAGTCATCAGTTGACGCCCTATAGCCCACGTACGTACATGCCATTCTTGCGCTCTTGGTTAGTTGTAGAGATGCCGTTCAAAAGAGTAAGCAGCTGCATTCGAACACCACATCCGTAACTTTCATCAAACCAGGCCAAGTGACCATGCAAAGTGTTGCAATATTGTTCAGCAGTTACGAAATTCATCGCTTCAGGTGCGTAAACTAGGACACTCGATGTACCATAACAAACCGACTTATAAGAGTAGGCGATCCGTATAAATACGATCATAACGAATACCAACGATGCGTTCATTATTGTTTGCCTGTAATATAGGTTCTAGGTTGAGATCGGACTATTTCGGATCGATTACAAGGTTTCCTTATAAATATTACATGTACACAGTTACAAAAACCAACGACAACGAGGATGATATTCGTAAGTCTCTGTAACGCAAAGAACAATAGTGGAGATAATTATGCGTTACAATTAAAAACGATTGCTTGTGAAAGTTATGTACACATCGTAATTAAAAAAAAGTCAATCTTCAAAATTGTGCAAATATAGATAAACAGTTTAACATAAAAAATTACTAAACGTTATGATGTTGAGAAGCGTATTCATGCGTAGTCACGAAGCAATAAATATTGTTAACACACACACATAGTACACGTTGTTAATATGGGACACCGGCTTGCAAATTCGATATCAACCGGACGGGTACACTTCATTGTGTTCAACGTTCATTGCGTACCCGATGTCCCAAAATTCGATTAACATTAAAGATCAGTCTGTTCTTCGTTTTCTGCAACCGCGGCATTTAGTGTCTTCTTCACACATAACGCGCTGAACGTACGTTCATCGTACAGCACCGAACTTTCATAGGCCAAAGCAGTAACAAACATCACGATAAGACACAAGTTAACGTAATCTCGTATCGTTCCTACTGTTGTTACAGTTATGGCGCAATAAATGCAGCAAATTGCTGAGATGGTCAGCGCCACGGCATGCAAAAATACGTGTTTATTGTTAAGGTAAGCACCTGATTCATTGCACGGGTGAACCATAAGTGAAACAGTAACCAACCCACAACATTTGTTTTTGATAACAAAAAACCCTGACCTACAGTACAGGACTTAAAGATGTGGCCGGCTGCGCAGAATTTCGGCGAATTCGCTGAAATTTCAGCTACAACTGTTTTTTATGCAATTTCATGAAATTCATGTATTTTTTATTGGATATTTTACTATGCATGTGTAGACAATTCATAACTCTACAAGAATCTAAAAATGCCCTGAAGGCATGGGGAGTAACGAATATGGTTCGATCATGGCAAGTCCAATCGTGAAAAAGTATGAGACAAGAAAATTTTATTCTCATCTTTTAAATAGTCTGATCGTGAAAAAGCAGAAAACAAGATTTACGATGAATCACGAAACATTTTTGTACTTCATTAAGTCAAGAATCAAACCAAATTACACGAAACATATTTGGGACTTTTCATGATTGTTGTGGTAATATTTATCCTTATTCAAAATGCTGGGATTCAATTTGTTCAAACATAAGTGGTCATACAATACTTTTGTCATGTGTACTCATGCTTTTGTATGTCCTGGGCCTGGCCCAAATGAAATAAAATGAAATTAATTAAAGTATCTTTGAAAAAAAACCCATCATTATTGAATGAAAAGGAAATAAAAAATTTCGTGGCATATTCGTCACACAGACCGAAAAAAATTACCCATGCTCACAACATCCTAGACGAACTAAAGGGGATTTCGTTTCCACCGAAAAGTCCCAAATATGTTTCGTGTAATTTGGTTTGATTCTTGACTTAATGAAGTACAAAAATGTTTCGTGATTCATCGTAAATCTTGTTTTCTGCTTTTTCACGATCAGACTATTTAAAATATGAGAATAAAATTTTCTTGTCTCATACTTTTTCACGATTGGACTTGCCATGATCGAACCATATTCGTTACTCCCCATGCCTTCAGGGCATTTTTAGATGCTTGTCTATAACTTTTTTATGTGTGAACAAATCAAATGTATCTAAACTAGTGATTAGTGATATAACGAGTTAAAAGCTGCTTTATGATATCTAAAATAGACAGTTGAAGGTCGGGAGAAGTCTATTATATCAAAAATGAAACAAATTAACACTTTAGTCGTTTTCGATTTTCCGGGGTATTGAACCCAGCACCACCCGTTTATCCTGCAAACCCACTTTCCACTAGACTACCTTGACAAAAATATTTTATAAGCTGATTCGCTACATCAAAACTAGTTTCCAATCATAAATTTATCATTACATCCAGTGTGAAAAAATCTCAAAACTTGATTATTTATAGGTTAGCTGTACTTACTTAACAGCGGACGCTATGTACCATGTGACCCTTGAGTTTTTTTCCTCACTTCCAGACCACTTATAATAAGGTTCTAAGACGTTTTAATATTATTGGTACATGTCTAGAAACGAAGAAAAAAAATTACTGACTAAAAAATTACTAAATTTCGACCAGTTTTTTTATTTTTGTACTTTTTGACGGACCACAAAAATTTTTTAAATGTACTACTCAAGTTTTCAAAAAATGGTTTATTAGAACTGTATTCCCTCTAGACATCCTGTTAAAATCAAGTTTATCATGTTTCTGTATAAATGAAAATTTTGGAATCCAATGTGGCTGAAACGGTGTGAATAAGTGAACTTGAATTTTCACCGGTTTTTGCCGGGTCATAAATATTTTTTGAGAATACGCATAGAATCATCTTTTCTGTGGTCGATACAGCTTCAGTCATTCTAGACATGCAAATAATACAATGGGTCTCAAGTGTTTATATCTTTAGATAACTTGATTTTCGGAAGAGCAAAAATCGTCAAAAACGTTGAAATTTTCTACATCAGTTTTTTCAAGTTTTTGTCAAAGTACGATTATTTTTTCGGAAAATGTGAAGAAGAGAGGTCATGTTTAAATTTGATTTCGCATATGATAGGGTGTTTTTCATAACGATTCAATCATCTCAACAAAAGTAATTAAGCTATTGTGAAAAATTTCGTAAATTTTTTTCCTCACATGACCCTATGCGCTTTTTGTGTTTTTGAGTAGAATAATAAATTGAATAGCCTAACATACTTCGACATGTGTAATACACATCCAGTTAAAATTTCAGTTTGATCGGATCACCCTATCGCTCATACAACAATTCTTTCTCCATTTTGCCTGCGATTTTTGACATTTTTTCATAAAATTCCCTAAAAATGGTACAAATATTATTCCGATCTGCGGGACAGTTTAATAATCGTTTTCTACGCAGAAAGTTGACCTAGGTTTCAATTTTCAGCTTCACAGGTCTTACCCAGTTTCCATACACCGTTTTGGGGGAGAAAAAAAACGGAAAATCGCATTTTCATCGTTTTTGGACCTGAAAAATGAAAATTTGTCCCTACCGGGTTAAAAATAGCCAATCAGGTGTAGAATCGCACGAGAAAAACTATGAAACAGACTAGAAGTTGATACGATGAGGCTAGATCGAGATACCCGCAAAAAGCTTATCTTAATCGAACCATATTAAGGGAACGGCCTAGCGGCCGTCCCTTGATATTTTTGCTCAAAAGTGAAAACATCTGTCAAGGGAATTTCCCTTTAAGGGCTATATTAACACAAGCCAATTTTCGTTGTGGGACCCGTTGCCATGGCAACACTGAAAACGAGCATGTGCCCTTGAGGGGATTTTCCCATTATAGACAATAGATCAAACTCGTATTAACAATCGAAAAATTGAAGTTATGAATTGTCTACACATGTATAGTAAAATATCCAATAAAAAACACATGAATTTCAAGAAATTGCATAAAAACAGTTGTAGCTGAAATTTCAGCGAATTCGCCGAAATTCTGCGCAGCCGGCCACATCTTTATGTCCTGTACTGTAGCGATAAACGTTCGGCAGTTTGTTTGCAATACTGTCCATTTATTTATAGCTGGGTCAGTAAAATCATTCATGACTCATTCAATAACTTATACATATGTACAGTGTGGTCAAAAAAAGGGGGGAATTCCACTTTTCCCACCGTTTCTCGTCCGCTAGTGGTATGAGGAAACGAAATTGTAAAAGCCTAAGGTATAGTTTTTAAAATTTTGGGTATTCTGTTGTTTTCACACTTGTTTTTCTATACGTTAAGAAAAAAACAGTGGTTGAAACCAAAAAAGTCACAGAAATGTAACTGTTCCGTACCCTTATCATCCGCTATTCGTGAATCGTTTACGGTCAGATTACGTAATTTTTAAGCGTATGTCGTTTAGGTGTTTTTACATGGCACTCCTACTTATTTAAACAAACTAAATAAATAAATGAATGATGAAAACAGCTTTAAGACTTGTGTAAAAAAAATTTTATGTTTTAAAGGACAAACCTTGGTCATAGCTGTTGAATTTACAGTGGCCGTTACAGGAACACAGGTGATTACCGATTACAGGTTATTCTGTAACACAAAATGTTTAATACATTATGTAAACGTCCATTACCGTTCAGAAGCCATATATGTGTCAATGTGAAGACGTTAATTAAGATGTCAAACAATCACAATATGATCAAAGGGGACATTAATGTGATGAAAACCAGATGTTAAATTGTGGGGCAAAAAGGAAAAACGCAGTTTGTTCTGCATGCATTGGTTGATTCACAGATATAAAGGAAAAATTTTTCAAACAGTTTTGATATTAACTGTCCATGAGGACGTCAGATTATTGGTATATCAAAGAAAGAAGAAAACTGGGTGATTCTGAAATGTTTTTTGCAACAATTATTTTGCTTGTTTTATATTTAACATGTTTATGAACAGTCGGGACTTTTTATTCAAGAGAGGTGTTTTCCTATTGATGGCCAATAACCTGCATTACTTTTAAATGCTTAGATGGCGTGTATAGCCTTCACAAATAATTATGAGAGTGAATAAAAAATTTGCACTGAATTGCAAGAATATTCGCAGTACCACAGTGAATGTCTAACGCGAACGGAAAACTCATACTCTCCTAAGTGAGATGGGCACTCTAATTTAGTCTCCTAATAAATTGAAAATACTGTATGTGCGTATTAAATTTATTCTGTGAATTACATTATTGTAATAAAGATTATTATACAGTAGCTAAAATGTGGCCCTTGTTCTGGCCGTACTTATGGTCCTGTCGCAGTGCAACAACACATTCATCCTGCAGGACATAGCAGGTTCAGCGACTTTAGTGATAATAGATACAGGTTTAATTGATGCTAGCTAATGATGTTACTTGAAATGTCATTTTAGTGCCTTTAACCAAGGCAGTCGGCGACCCAGACACAGATAATCCTGTGGCAGCTGCCGATAACTCTACGGTCAACGGACAGTACGTGCCCGACCTGTTGAAAAGTTTGTAAATACAGTAGAAAAAAGTATTGAGAAGATGATGACTTATCCGCACGAGTAATTTTTTTTTATAAAACGTAAATTTTTATGTGGCATGTTTACGATATATATGACCTGAAGCTCTCGTACATGCCATTCAAATTGTGTCAGCAGTTTGTGAAACCGCATTAAATAATGTTCTTAAATGAAAACTTTTTTGTTGATAGAAAAATGTGTTCCTTTAAAATTTTTGGAAACCGTTAAATTAAAATAAATCTTACAACACAAATGCTCGCGCGTGGAAAAGTCTTCATACTTAGGTATTTGCGTAATCTATTAGACAGTCATTAGCACTGCTAACTATAATATATGTTACTGAAAACTACGGGTAAACATTTTGTCATCAGTTCCTTAATATCTGTTTTAAGGCCTGTGAATGTTACAGTTTCGGCAACGGCCACATCGTCAGTCGACGCAGGTGTGAAGGCAATTGAGAAAAAAATTGAAGATGTTTCCCAACGTTTTGGTTCACCGTTTTCATAAACCATTTGAATATATGACAAAAGTGACATTGTATTACACATATATTTTTTTCATTTAGGAACATTATATTTTTAAGCAATTGTGTAGTTTTATTCAATTTACATCAGTTTTCCATAAGTTTTAATTTTTTATGAGCTTAACTAATCCGTTCAATCACTGATTTTATGTCTTCAAGCATAACCGATGTATACAGTAACTAAACCGAATAAAAACTTTTTTTCAGGCTTCAAGATGTTGATCAAGTACATTATTCTGATAATTGTACTGATTGTCAGCATGACATTCATGCTGTTCATCATTCGGGCTATCCGCCAAAAAGCTTAGGAACGTCGAAAAACAATGTTGGTTAAGCAGGAAATAATAACAGTTAACCCTGACAGTTAGCAGCTGTTTCTGCATTCCACTGAACAGTCCGATACGTGTTAGGATGAGGATAAGATAAACATTAACATAATTTGGATAGACATACATACATACATAGTGTAGGTTGAAGAACAGAAGATTTTTATAGAACGTGTTTTCAAAATGCATTATATTTTACAATTAGAACAAACGAAATTAGATTTTTTTCAGTTAAATTTTAGTTCAGTTTTTCAATCAACTACTCTATCACTCACTCACCCACTAACTCACTCACTCACTCACCCACTCACTCACTTACTCACTCACTCACTCACTCACTCACCTACTCACTCACTCGCTCACTCACTCACTCTAGTTTTTTTCAGGTTTTTACTCAATAAAATTCATAAAAATGAGCTGCAGATTCCAAGACATCGAGCACCATGGTTCTGTAATCGTTTGTGATGATACTGTCGACTCGAGAAATATTCAGTTAGTATCTCACTCACTCACTCACTC
>OZ038446.1:4367348-4414067 GCA_964036265.1 Daptonema setosum | reverse complement strand
AGACGTTCGCCCAAGTGGGTATTCGCCCAAATGGGACTCGCCCAAGTGGAATCGCCCAAGTGGTTGTCGCCCAAGTGGGATTCGCCCAAATGGGTATGAACCGACTCACTGAGTCCTCGACTGACCGACCTTACTGGGAGACTTTGTAGCTGATTGACTAACTGACTGACTTTGTAGCTGATTGACTAACTGACTGACTGACTGACTGACTGACTTACTCACTAACTCGCTCACTCACACACTCAGTCAATGGAACTGATCGACAAGTAGAGTTATACCGTACTCCTGTCACGGCCCTCGTATTATTTAGTCTTAGCTACCGTGCTTACGTGCTGTCCAACCTCAGAGGCGGGCTATGACGGTGGTGGATCGTTTCTGTATTTAATCAAACTCGCCAACCAAGGGCTTTTATCAAGTGTTCATTAATCGTAGTGTCAAATTAAGTGTTATTAACAATATTATGTACGCTATTAATTATCGCAAATTGTATCAGTCGGGCAGAAGTGCGGAGGCGGCGACGATTGTGTCTGTCCGTGGCGATGAGTGCACTGTCGACGTTCAGCCGTGTGTGAGTCCGATATATACGTGGAAGTGAGCGGCCTGACTTCGGGATTGAGTGAAGGTGTGGCTTCACGGATAGTGTTCACAACGAGCAATGATATATGTATATGATGAATAGGGTTAAGGATGTTGTGATAAGGTGAGTGTCTGGCTTGAGATGATCAGCGCAGATATGGCACAGGCTGACTGACAGCGGTGGCACGGTTCAGACAGAGTGTTGTACAAGGTGGCGGCACTGGTCCGAAATCACTTGATATACAGTACCTCACGGTACGACCAATAGTTTAAGTTGGGGTTGAGTAAGAAGGTTGTATGTAGTCTATTGGTCGCTCAGTGAAGTCATTAGTAGCTGGGCAAAATAGTATTAAGTAGTTGCACCCACAACTCCGAGTACAGGAATACACGGTTATATGTCAGAGTTGCAGGTTTTCGTGCTCTAAGTTCTCAACTGACCTACTTATATATATAAACTAATATATGGTTATGATAAAAGGCAGAGACCTGTTACGATGAACGACAGATGCCGACTATGCTAGATGATAGGTACAGAGTCTACGGTAGAAGATACGGTGCCGATAGAGTTTAAGGTTGGGATTACGGTAGAGAAAGACTACGGGACCTTACGGTGAGAATTACGATAGATTACGGTAGGCTACGATAGGTTACGGTAGGTTACGGTAGGTTACGATAGGTTACGGTACCACCGACGAGTACGGTAGAGGCTACTGTACCGCGAGAGGGTCCAGTAGAGGTTACGGTATCGGAGGAGGAGCAGGAGGAGATGAGGAAGGCACCGCAGAAGAGAGAGCACACGAGAACGAAGGCCGGTTGAGAATGATTGATAGACCGAAATCGGCCTCCTTATATACTATTTGAAACGACATAAAAACTAGTCGAGACGACATAAAAACTAGTTGAAGACCCCGTCCATGCCTGTTATATGAGTTGAAAACTTTGGACTTTGGACTTTGAACGGCTCTCTAGTGGCGCCAGAGAAAAGCAGGTTCGGCGGATCATAATTATAACACTAGAGTCGTCTTTCTATAACACAGCAGCTCACCGCTTGGTGGTCATGAGGACGCGATCGGGGGGACTCCGATCAGGTGGGCTCGAGGAGGGGAGGGGCCAGCCCGGATCTGGGGAGCTCCGATCAGACGGCTCGCCGGCCGACCAGCGCATGACCGCCGGTGGTCGTTATACCGGGTGTGCCTACCGGGTGTTCCAATAATAGGTGAATGTCCTGTGTTAGGTGGATTAATGAGTAGTATTGTTCTTGGAACGTTGGGTGAATTAGTACGTAAGTGGTGAGTGAATTTCATGTATAGAGGAAAGTTATTAATGTACTTATGCATGTACTTAAGTGAGAAGTTAAGTTCTGAAAGTGTTGATGAGTGAGTCATGCGCATACGGTGTGGTGCAGTGTGCTGGGGTGTGTGGTGCAGTGCGTTATGGAGGTGGGTTAGTGTGCATTAAGTTTGGGTCATGCGCATATGTATGATGGGTCAGGTGTGGATATGTATGATGGGTCAGGTGTGGTGCAGTGTGCTGGTGTGTGGTGTATGTATGTACTGTATGTATTAAAAGGTGTAGTGCCGTGTGTTAGTGTGCATTAAGTGTGTTAGTGAGTCAAGTTGTGTTAGTGTGCATGTTAGTTAGTCCAGTGAGTGAGTCAAGTTAGTAAGTGAGTTGTTAGTGAGTGAGTCGTATACCGTGACATTCCCCCCGTTGACGAAATGAAACCGTCCTCGGTTTCTGTGAGACTGGTGTGTCAGCTTTTCGTGTTTGTAGATTCCTTGATCTGCTCCGACGCCTATACTGTGTCCTGATCGGGCCGTTCTAAGCCGAATATCTGCACAAAATACATTCAATATTGGGAAACAGTTTGTTATGGGTAACAGTTCGTAAAAGGTGATGATTGCGAATAATGGTCATATGAAAATGTGTTATAGTGAAACGACATTGTGTGAATGTTTTCTACCAGGGAGAAATTTTAGTTGTTGTTGCCGCAGGCCTGCAGAACCTGCGATGAAAGTGTAAAAACTAAGAAATATGCAAATGACATATTGACGAGGCCTCATCAATGCTGTCAATTTGCGTTGGATTGACCTGGTAAAAAATAATTATTTATTTAACTTAGCAACGAATCGTATAAAGTCTCTACTACACTTACTTTTAAACGATACAGTTTATGGGCTTACGCATGTAGCGTAATAGAAGTTAAACGTTATTATAGTGAATGACAATAAACATATCGTATGCTCACATGAAACGTAATGTGCACGTTACAGTAACATGGTTGCAAAGGAGACAAAGTGTGATGAATACATGGTTTGAGCTATCTCAACAACTCATATTTTGTTCAGACACCTGTATTGTACTGGTGTCTTTGACTTCGGTAATTGCATTTGACTTAATTCTGTGCTCTGTTTTACTGGTATAAATGAATGAATGCACCGATCGATGCAATATTTTCATGCATGCAAACAATGCATGTATGTATCTTATAAAACTCTGAATAACTGAAGATATTTCTTTACACGGTTGTACTTTCTGTAACACGTACATAAATACACAAGGAATATTATATTAAACTAGTATTGCGAACCTCGATGCTTAACATATAGTTATGAATAATCAATGATTGAATTCGGACGAACGGAATTTTTACACTGAAAACGTATGGGGTTGAAATTGGCGTTGTTCAGAAGTAACTGGTTCATGCAATGACCGATTGGTCAATTGACTGCTTACTCATCATTACCTTTACCAAGCCGCTGTATTTGCTCGCCGTGGTTTCGCCGGGTTCCCATATTTTGCCTGGTTGTCCTGTACAATCGTTGAACTGTTTGATGTCGATCTTCGTCGGGCTCATTTCGTTGGTCGTGTGTTTGTTCGAATATGAGGGTGTACCTTGACCTGTTTCTGTGAGACGATCTACGTTTTGAGTCGTTAATCAGTGAGTTTGTTATTTTACCAAAAGGGATTTCTGACTGTTTGTGTGAAAGTGGATGCTTGCAATTTAGTTCGGCTGACTGAGTTTCAATGGTGTTGATGTTGCTAACACATGTGGCGAATGCCAGCATAATTAGCAAAACGCGACAGGCTAAGCTGTAGTGTTGTAGGCGTAAAGGTTTTGTAGTGCGAACAGATTGCCTGATGCGTTGTCGCTCAACGGACTCGGTGTGGCTCGCTTTTGTAGCTGCTGCATAGCTGGTGGCCTTGCTGGTTGTATCGCTGGTTGTAACGCTGGTTGCGTCGTTGGTTGCATCGCACTGTACCATCGCATCTGTGGACGTGCGTCGTTTGCTCCTTTTCCGCTTTTTGTCGCCCAAATCCGATGCGTTTTGTTCATGTGCTTTCTTTGTTGGTCGATTGCCCGGGCACAATACATTGATTCGTGATTCAACGTTATCATGTTCGTCTATCACCGTCTGCAAATCGCCGTAGAGACTGTTAATGTGCTCCAAGCCAGAAACTTGGTCCTGCAATTGATTAATAAGTTTGGCCTGATTCTTAATAGTAGATTCAATGTCAACCGTATTGTGCAGCGTGTTGATATTTAATTCAGTAGTTTTCAGTTGCCGCTTCTTATTAGGATGCAAACTGTTAACCTGGGCTTGATTGTACTCTTGGTTATAGCAGTCAATGCGTTCTTGGTTCTGCGGGCGTTCAGTGAACACATTAGCGGACATGTCATACTGACGAGTACGGCAAACTAACTGTACATGCCCAGGCTTGTGGCAATAGAAGCAGATCGGACGTCCATCAGGTGTTACAGTTGATCTGGCAAACTTACTTCCCTGTTGGTGTTCGTTTCGCCATGGCTGCTGTTGCCATGTCGGTTGGCTGTAGTCTCCTCGGTCGTAGGGCTGGTCTTGCTGGCTATCGGCTAACATGGCTTCCAACTGTAGCTGATGCTTGCACGGCTCCTCACACGATCTTGACTGCTGCTGCTTCTCTTCTTTTTGTTTCTGCACCTTCGTCATGTGATTGATCTGTTGTTTCAGCATGTCGTTGGTTACCTGGTAAGCTTGAATGATTGGGTTTGACTGATCAGCCTCCGGCTTACGGTACAGCAACTCGACGTTTTCCAACTTCTGCTGCTCCTCCAGTGTAACAGCTTTGTATTTTGCTTCTGCAAAGTCCTTTGGCTGAAACATTCTTAGTTTATTGCGCAATTCAGGACGAAGTTTGTTTGAAAAATTCATCATAACCAGTTTCGCGCGTGCATCGTCACTAAAATCAGGAAAACTATGCTGCACTAATTTTTCAATAGCATCTGCGAAATTTGGAACTGTTTCCTGTGGACCCTGCTCACGCTGTGCTAACTCTATCTGTGCAAACTGTTCTGACTCTGGGTACTTCAACTTTTCATTGAGACAGCGCACTAATAACTGATAGTCAGTCTTCTCGGCGGGTGAAAGTGATTTGTATACAGACAGTGCGGGGTCTCTCAGGTAGCATGGCAGCAGTGCAGCGCGGCGCTCCGCAGTATAATCGGAAGCATGACAGCATAAATCGAACATTTCCCACCAACTTTTGAAATCAACCCCAGCTGCTTCACCGTGAAAATTTTGCAGTGTATCATTAACTGGGGTGAGAAAACTTTTGTTGGGTTGTTGGCTGAGTGCATTCACGACTGGATGAAACTCACCTGGATGATTGAAATCAACGTTAAACTCATCTGCCTGTGTTTGTAGTTTCTGCATGTCACGCTGCATGTGCTCAAGAAACGGTGGCGTTAACTCTGATTGGTTGTATGGTGGTGTTCTGAAACCCACAGCCAGTGCTGGGTTCTCTTCATAGTCAGCCATCTTGAAAGCCGTACCTGTTTGCAGCTTGTGACAACAATTGTTATGATTATTATAAAATGACAGTGAATCCAGTAGTCCGATTGAGACCAGTACAAATTATGAACTCAGTGAAAAGAGTTGAAAAAAATTTCAGTTAAAAATAATTTTTTTAAAGTGAAAAGATTGAATAAAAACTTGGTTCTTTAGAAGAAAATTTTTTTACTTAAAATTTACTTGAGTTGAGTTCAATACTAACCTTAACCACTCGGTGCTACCATGTCACGGCCCTGGTTTTATCTAGTCTTAGCTACCGTGCTTACGTGCTGTCCAACCTCAGAGGCGGGCTATGACGGTGGTGGATCGTTTCTGTATTTAATCAAACTCGCCAACCAAGGGCTTTTATCAAGTGTTCATTAATCGTAGTGTCAAATTAAGTGTTATTAACAATATTATGTACGCTATTAATTATCGCAAATTGTATCAGTCGGGCAGAAGTGCGGAGGCGGCGACGATTGTGTCTGTCCGTGGCGATGAGTGCACTGTCGACGTTCTGCCGTGTGTGAGTCCGATATATACGTGGAAGTGAGCGGCCTGACTTCGGGATTGAGTGAAGGTGTGGCTTCACGGATAGTGTTCACAACGAGCAATGATATATGTATATGATGAATAGGGTTAAGGATGTTGTGATAAGGTGAGTGTCTGGCTTGAGATGATCAGCGCAGATATGGCACAGGCTGACTGACAGCGGTGGCACGGTTCAGACAGAGTGTTGTACAAGGTGGCGGCACTGGTCCGAAATCACTTGATATACAGTACCTCACGGTACGACCAATAGTTTAAGTTGGGGTTGAGTAAGAAGGTTGTATGTAGTCTATTGGTCGCTCAGTGAAGTCATTAGTAGCTGGGCAAAATAGTATTAAGTAGTTGCACCCACAACTCCGAGTACAGGAATACACGGTTATATGTCAGAGTTGCAGGTTTTCGTGCTCTAAGTTCTCAACTGACCTACTTATATATATAAACTAATATATGGTTATGATAAAAGGCAGAGACCTGTTACGATGAACGACAGATGCCGACTATGCTAGATGATAGGTACAGAGTCTACGGTAGAAGATACGGTGCCGATAGAGTTTAAGGTTGGGATTACGGTAGAGAAAGACTACGGGACCTTACGGTGAGAATTACGATAGATTACGGTAGGCTACGATAGGTTACGGTAGGTTACGGTAGGTTACGATAGGTTACGGTACCACCGACGAGTACGGTAGAGGCTACTGTACCGCGAGAGGGTCCAGTAGAGGTTACGGTATCGGAGGAGGAGCAGGAGGAGATGAGGAAGGCACCGCAGAAGAGAGAGCACACGAGAACGAAGGCCGGTTGAGAATGATTGATAGACCGAAATCGGCCTCCTTATATACTATTTGAAACGACATAAAAACTAGTCGAGACGACATAAAAACTAGTTGAAGACCCCGTCCATGCCTGTTATATGAGTTGAAAACTTTGGACTTTGGACTTTGAACGGCTCTCTAGTGGCGCCAGAGAAAAGCAGGTTCGGCGGATCATAATTATAACACTAGAGTCGTCTTTCTATAACACAGCAGCTCACCGCTTGGTGGTCATGAGGACGCGATCGGGGGGACTCCGATCAGGTGGGCTCGAGGAGGGGAGGGGCCAGCCCGGATCTGGGGAGCTCCGATCAGACGGCTCGCCGGCCGACCAGCGCATGACCGCCGGTGGTCGTTATACCGGGTGTGCCTACCGGGTGTTCCAATAATAGGTGAATGTCCTGTTTTAGGTGGATTAATGAGTAGTATTGTTCTTGGAACGTTGGGTGAATTAGTACGTAAGTGGTGAGTGAATTTCATGTATAGAGGAAAGTTATTAATGTACTTATGCATGTACTTAAGTGAGAAGTTAAGTTCTGAAAGTGTTGATGAGTGAGTCATGCGCATACGGTGTGGTGCAGTGTGCTGGGGTGTGTGGTGCAGTGCGTTATGGAGGTGGGTTAGTGTGCATTAAGTTTGGGTCATGCGCATATGTATGATGGGTCAGGTGTGGATATGTATGATGGGTCAGGTGTGGTGCAGTGTGCTGGTGTGTGGTGTATGTATGTACTGTATGTATTAAAAGGTGTAGTGCCGTGTGTTAGTGTGCATTAAGTGTGTTAGTGAGTCAAGTTGTGTTAGTGTGCATGTTAGTTAGTCCAGTGAGTGAGTCAAGTTAGTAAGTGAGTTGTTAGTGAGTGAGTCGTATACCGTGACACTCCAAATCCGGATATCCCAGTATAAAATATCATAAAATCAGTCAAACTTATGCTTTGTTCCCTGTGGTTGCTACCAATAAATAACTCAGTTATAGATACAAAAAAGCATGGCATTCATAGTCCAACGGGAAATGGCTGACATGACTTTGTGACCATTATTTTAGCATATTGTTACATACTAGATCACAAATTTAAAAAATCGCTTCGCGCCTAAGCCCACCTCAGAACTTAAACCTTAGTCTAATCCCAACCTGAAACCTACTTTTTTAGCCCCACCTGCCAATTGCTAAAATCGCGAAATATGAGCTTGTGACTAAGCGTAAGCCCATGTCTAAGCCTAAGCCCATCACTAAGCCTAAGCCTCAACATTTGGAAGTAATATATTCAACTTGTGTTTGAAGGTTATTGAATCCGATTGTGGTTGTATGCAACTCATTCTAGAATTTGTCAGACAGCGTCAAAATCCCAAGATTATTTGTGAATGCTGGCAGCCTTGGTGCTCGTTCACTGCACTCAGACTTTATGACATGTTCGCACTCGTCTGAAATCGATTTCTGAAAATGAAAGTCTGTCTGCGATTATGTCTGAAAGCTATTCGAATTCAGATTTACACCGGGAAGTTTTGATGATGCACTGGCGGACGAGCCAATCCTCCAAAGGAAGAGGAATTTCCTCAAAGAGGGGGGAATCGGCAGTTTTCAGACCATTTTACCTACACGTTAGGGAACAATTTACACTTTATGAAGTCTCAAAAGAGAGAGGGGAATTTCCACTTTTTTGTTCTGTGAGGAGGAAAACGCTCTCTCTTTGGCAGTCCAAAAAGTATTACATATTTTCTGAGCTATGTACCTACAGTCGGTGCAGCGGGTTATGTCTTGAAAAACTGCTGCCATACACATCCTAGGAACGACTTTTTCATTCATCTGCATAGGTGCGCCAGACGCTATTCCATATCCCCATAAGTTTTTTTATCATATTCCCGAAAAAAAACGAACTTAATTTTAACATGTTTATGGCAGCAGTTTTACAAGACATATCCCGCTGCACTGACTGTATAAATGAAACGACATCAGAACTGCTAAATTCCCCTTCACGAAGGAATTACCGTTTCGGGGATTGGCTCGTCCGCCAGTGGTCTAATGTACTAGCGGACGTAAAAGGGTAGGAAGAGTGGAATTCCCCCCTCTTTGGCGGTATCAAAAAGTAGAGTTTGTTTCGTAAGGTGTGGGTAACATTGCCAAATTTTTGCCAACTACCCCCTTTTTGAAAAAATTTCCCTCCCTTTGGGGATTTATCTCGTCCGCCAATGGTCTAATGTATGACCCATCACATTTAACTGTATGTTATTGGTAGCAACAAGATCTGTAACAACTTCTGTTAATCCGTGTTTGTTTTCCTAATCCAAAATCCAAAAAATTAAATCTTTGTGTGCCGATGGTTTTTTCTAAAAATTATAATTGAAGTCTGTCAGACGTATGCCGTTTATTATAGCTTCATGGGTTCTTGTTACGCAACAATATTTTTGCGCGCAGTTTGACTTCAAATTTGGGTGCGTGTTTAAATATTTTAAAATGAAAACACTTGGATAACGTATGAACATCACGCCTATTTAGGCTATAACAGCATGACTTGATTGAACGATTACATTTAGCAGTTAGCACTAACAGACGAGAAGGGTGAGAAGAAAAGGAATTCCTTTTTTTGGCGTTTCAAAAAAAAATTAGGTTTGTCCGGAATCAGGACTTCGCGCTGGCTGACTTACTGACTGTCTGACTGTCTGACTGACTGAATGACTGACTGACTGACTGACTGAATGACTGTGACTGACTGACTAACTGACTGACTGACTGACTGACTGACTGTCAAACTGATTTATTGACTGACTGACTGTGACTGACTGACTGACTGACTGACTGACTGACTAACTGACTGACTGAGTGACTGACAGTATACATAAAATCTCATTGTCTGACTGTTTTCAGATTTGGTGACCTGCTGTCAACCAAATGTTTCATTGCACACACATCAATATATCACCCTAACCAGCAGGTCACCTTGTTCGACGTGTCCCCTTATCTGACCTACGAGGACAATTTTGACACAAAAAATACTTTACCGACGACTGTCTAACTGATTTATAATACTGACTGACTGTTGACTGACTGACTGACTGACTGATGGACTGGTTGACTGACTGACAGTATATCTCATTGTTTGACTGTTTTCATGTTGGGTGACCTGCTGTCAACCAGATGTTTCATTGCACACACATGAATATATCACCCTAACCAGCAGGTCACCCTGGTCGGCATGTCTCCTTATCTGACCTACGAGGACAATCGTGAACCACAGAGTATGAATCATCAATAAATAATAAGTACTAACAAATAATTGAATAATAAGTAACCAGAAGTAGTTAAATACAAAATAATCATTTATGTAAACACTAAAACGTCGTCTCAACTCTCAAGTTATAAAGAAGTATGAAATTGGCACGCGACGATGTGGTCTTCTTCAGCAATTTTCGTATGTAACTTTTCTGTAATTCGGTCGGCTCACAGTTTGACAGACAAGCATACTGACTGACTAACAACTGACTGACTGACCGACGAACTACATATGTAACTACTGGCTGGCTAACCGACGGACTACATAACTACTGACTGACTATTTCACTGACAGATGATCGTGCTGACTGATAGACTGACTGGTTTGATGAATGATGTATGGAACAATTGACGAACAGACCATTATAATAACAAACATTGGTTCATTTCTGAAGTTCAGTCGGTTTGAAGAACGACATAGTAGAAAGGCCATTGTTTCGATGTTTTTGTGCCTGAAGTTGAAAGTCGAAATTTTGATTACCAACTGACTAAATCACTGACAGGTGATCTTGCTGACTGATAGACTGAATAAATGACTGACTGACTGACCGACTACATGAGTGATTTATAGAATGACTGGCGGACTCACCTTTTAATAATATTCATTGGTTCTTTTCTGTAGTTCAGTCGGTTTGAAGAAAGGTTACTGTTTCGATGTTTATGTGCTTGAGTTTTAGGAGTCGATACGGCACGTTAGCCGGTTCTTAACTCAGGATACTGAGATGAATTACAATACTGCGGACGTGAGTGAGTGAGTAAGTGAGTGAGTGAGTGAGTGAGTGAGTGAGTGAGTGAGTGGGTGAGTGAGTGAGTGAGTGAGTGAGTGAGTGAGTGAGTGAGTGAGTGAGTGAGTGAGTGAGTGAGTGAGTGAGTGAGTGAGTGAGTGAGTGAGTGAGTGAGTGAGTGAGTGAGTGAGTGAGTGAGTGAGTGAGTGAGTGAGTGAGTGAGTGAGTGAGTGAGTGAGTGAGTGAGTGAGTGAGTGAGTGAGTGAGTGAGTGAGTGAGTGAGTGAGTGAGTGAGCGAGCGAGTGAGTGAGTGAGTGAGTGAGTGAGTGAGTGAGTGAGTGAGTGAGTGAGTGAGTGAGTGAGTGCCTGAGTTGATGTGTATTCAAATCAGTACCAGTGTTTGTTTTAGATCACCGGTGGCACCACCACAGACGGCAGAACTTTCGCAATGCTGAAGAGTTGAGTATTAACTTTTTTACTCACTCACTCACTCACTCACTCACTCACTCACTCACTCACTCACTCACTCACTCACTCACTCACTCACTCACTCACTCACTCACTCACTCACTCACAAAAAAGACTGGCAGTGGCACATAGCAAATGAAAAATAGTTTCAGTCTTGCAAGCATCAATGCTAGGAACGGCAACATGGTGTTCACTTCCAGTGACGATGACAATTCAGACGAAGTTGGGGTGATGATGAGTGTTGATGAAATGTCAACGAACTGAGTGATGGAATGAAATTGGTGAGGTCAGATGGTCATCTTATATATATAAAAAGAATAGAGTTTGTTTGTCGGTTTGTATGTCGGTTTGTATGTTTGTCGACACGATGAATCGATATAAATATCAGAAATGAAAATCTGAAAAACTCTTTTCGTCATTATTTTTCAGAAGTCAAATTTTTATGGTCATCACCTTCTCATATTAAAGTTGAGGAGAAAGTTGTCATCCACACCCTCCCAATGGAGTGTTCAGTTTCACTGAACTTTGTAAATATCGAGAGAACTCAACTAAAATTGCAATGAATTATTTTTTGCCACGAGTGAAAACGGCATTTATGTAAACGTTGGAATAAGAGAGCCGTACAATTACTTTGTTTAAAAACATGGTAATGGTCAATGCCTTTTTATCAACAAAAAAAACAACCATTAAACTTTTAAGTTGCATTAAATTGAAATTGCATTTAACTGAAATTTTTCAAGTATAATGAAAATTAAGCGGTGATTAAAAGTACAAACTCAACGGGTTGTTTGTTAGGTCTCTTCTTAAGCTAATCGTGAAAATGAATCGTAAATTTCAGTCAAAACTTTTCAAGAGCATGATAAATTTAGCTTTAAAAAAGTTATGGATGATCGGGTTCTGTTCTTGAAATTACAGGACAAAAGATGAGCAGCGTAACCTTATTTTCGAAAATGATCGGTAATGAATCTCAAACTCCATAGGTTGTTCCAAGATGTTGTTACAGATACGTAGTTTGATCATTCGTAGTTTTCCTTACCACGGGACAGAAAAGCATAATATCTTATGTAGAAAAATAAGCTCTACACGAGTGGGTCTAACTTTACGCAACGGGCTTAATTTACAGTTATTCTGCAACTGAACTTATCAAGTTATTTCAGCTTATCTTCACTTCAAATTATCATGTCGAGTCGTGTGCTGTAATTATTTTAGGCTTTTTCAAAACAAGATTCTTTATGAAAAAAATACACTGAAAATTTCACGGGTATCAAAACATTTCCACGGGATATCAATTGGACCGTTTTCATAAAAATTTTGCTTCACAAGCTAATTAATCAACGGGTTCACTCTGTAACTTAACTTTCAGTTGCGTAGCAACGGGTTTACCCTAGTCTTATCTTATATTTAAAATCCATGTTTGTTTGTTTGTATGTGTGTCACGCTAGGCTCTATATAAGATCGCAACGAAACGCTCAGAACCTCTTTTCATCATTCGGAACCAATTGGTTTATTCATCGTCACCCTCTTGATCGCAAGAATAAAACAAATCATCACGTACCCTTCAACCAGACATAAACTTACCTCAACCGGCGATAAGGTCAAGATATTTGCAATTAATATACACTTTATTGAATCAGTTGAAATTTATTTTCAACAAAAATTTCAGTCATCAGTACCCAACAACAAAACTTTTCAACAAAAATTTCAGTCATCAGTACCCAACAACAAAACTTCCAAGTAAACTCATGTGAAACTTAACATACGTCATCAAACTAACCATTTATTAATTAGTAGAACAAGAAACTTACGATTTACCATCGAGAAGCAACCATCGATGAAGAGAAATTCTTCAATGGAAGCAGGTGATGAATCAGTAATTGAATTGATAGTGCCAGTATTAATATTATTGAACATTCGAAATATGAGAGGAATGGAATCAACTCTTGGGATTCAACATTGACCTCTCACAAGCCGACTGTTCAAATTTAGTGCACGTGATTATTATTATCATTATTATTATTATTAATATTAGTAGTATTATTCGTATTATTATTCTTAAATATTTCTAATTATTTATCGTACAGAGGAAAGTGCAAAGATAAGACGTGAGCAGAATGCAAGGAGACAGAGAGAAAAAAGAGCAAGTATGATTATACGAAAATCCGTGAATGAGATTCAGTGATAAGTGTTGACGAACGGCACAATTTTAATTATTTTTTTACGTTTAAGGGGAAACCGAAGAACAGAAAAAGGAGAGGCTAGAAAAAAATGCAAAGAGAGCACGAGATAAAAGATCAGGTAAAAAGATTGATATAATTCATCCAGACAAAAAGAGCAAATTAATCTTATTAGTAGTGACATAGAGAAAAAAAGTGCAATTATGACAAACGGATGCGTAAATGGAATATTTGAATAACGGGTGGTGGTGCGGTTTTATCTTATTGTAGAATACCCGTTTCAGACGAAACGGAAGAAGAAAAAACGGACAGGCTAGAAAAGGTTGCCAAGAGAGCAAGTGATAAACGAACAGGTAAGAAAACAAAGAACAGGTGGTGGTGCTGAATGCTGATTAACAGCAGTTTTATTTTGATTATTATAGAATTCCCGTTAGCAAGTGACAAAAGATCAGGTTGACATAATTCGAGTTCGAGCTTTAGCTAATCGTTGCGCAAATAGACCTAGAGAAATAGTGCAATTATGACAAACGGATGCGTAAATGGACCAATTCCCGTTTCAGACGAAACGGAAGACGAAAAAACGGACAGGCTAGAAAAGATTGCCAAGAGAGCAAGTGATAAACGATCAGGTAAAAAACAAAGAACAGGTGGTGGTGTTGAATGCTGATTAACAGAGTTTTATTTTGACTATTATAGAATTCCCGTTTCAGACGAAACAGAAGAAGAAAAAACTGACCGGCTAGAAAAGATTGCTAAGAGAGCAAGTGATAAAAGATCAGGTGAGAAAACAAATAACGGGTGGTGGTGCTGATAAACAGCAGTTTTATTTAATTCCCGTTTCAGACGAAACGGAAGAAGAAAAAGCGGACAGGCGAGAAAAGATTGCTAAAAGAGCAAGAGATAAAAGATCAGGTAAGAAGACTGATCTAATCAGACCTGAGGTTAATTTTTTACAAGTAATTAAAAAGTTCAGGGCAAACGGATGAAGAGAACCAGAGGCACGAAAACGTTGCCAAACGACGGAGGGAAACCAGATCAGTAGGTACGTAGCATAATTTACATAACGCAAAAAAATTAAAATCATATATTGGTTAACATTACAGATCCACCAATATACGAACAACAACAACCACATTATTTGGGGAAAATGGATGTGAAATGCAACTTTTGTGGAGTTGGTATAATTGCTTAGTTACTTGGTTTAGTTGAGATAAAAAAACATGCCTCATTTACAAGGCACTTCATTGGATTAATGAAAAAACCGGCGATTCGGCGATGGCGAAACCCGAATTCTCTCTATGTTGTGCGCGGGGTGATTTACGTGAACTTCCATTACCAGATGCCCCCGACTGTCTGAAAGAACTATGTAGCGGCCATAACTCAGAATCTAAGAAATATCGGTTATTTAAAATGAAAGTAGCACACTCTGAATGAGAATGAAAATGAATCAACGATTCAGGATACAAAGCCGACAACTCAACCAGCTGTTGTCATTCAGTTCGACTGGAGTTCACGTTGAAGAAATGAGTAATGGTGGACCTTACTGCTATAAAATAAATGTTGGTGCAGAAAATGAGAAATATGTAGCTTTAATTATTCATGAAACACTGATCATGTTGGTGCAGTAGCTCTAATTTTTTATGAAACACAAATCCAGGGAGCTTGGCATCACCTCATCGGAGATTGGCTACCGGAACCAAACAAGGAGCCCGTATACGCTCAAATTTATTTACTTGACACTAACGAAGAGCAACTACGCTGCAGGCAGAGTCACATGTCGAATGTAGATGTTGAATTATTGGAACGCCTTCAGGTTAAGTCAATAAATAGGCGAATTTCAGGAAAAAGAGATTTACCAAAACTTATCTTTTCACAGAACATGATTAATGAAAAAAGTCCCTTCGTGAAACTATTCAAGTCTGCCAATGAAATGACAACAGAGTATCCAACAAAAGACTTGAAGATTTGCTTGACTTCTGACAGAGCTGCTCCAGGTTTTTTTGTTGTTTTATTAGAGTATTTATAGATAATTGTTTTCAACATGAAATCAACACAATATTAAGATGCACATCGATACAACCTGCCTACCGCAAGTGATGTTGGAGCAGTTATGGTTGATGATGGGACGGAGCATTGCAAACGAGACATTATTTTACATTCTAAGGCGAGTGATGATCGTGAAACAATGTTTACATTTTTTATGATCGTGAAACAATGTATAAATTTTTCTTGCAGCTTGGAGCAGTAAAAAGAATCTCTGAAATGCATCCCTCTTACGACGCTTTGCATTACGTATTGCTTTTCCCAATGGGACAGAGTGGATGGACAACGAATATGAAAAGGCTAATGCGACCGGGAAAAAAACGTACTAACATTTCAATGAAAGAATTCTACTCTCATAGGTTGATTGACTTTTGAAGGAGGTTTATTCAGAGAAAGACAATATGGGTGAACAAAATGAAATTCAGGTTTCATTACCGGTCCACAAACGATTATTTGTTCGGCAGCGGAAGAATTTTTTTACAATATTCCGTGGATATGGGAGCCAAGATAGAAGCCGATAAACTACTGTATATAAGAACGCATCAAAAGGAAATACGTGCTGACGTTTATAATGGTTTGATTTTGATATTGATATTCAACTTTCAGCTAAAACTTTTTAGCCGATACACACACACACCATTCAGGTATTGTTGATGCAATTGAACAAACAGAAGGAGACTTAGATGCATCACAAGTCGGTCAGCGAATCATCTTGCCTGCTACTTATACTGGATCACCTAGGCAAACATTCCAACTATACCAGGATGCTATGAGTATAGTAAGGAAATATGGCTCACCAGATCTATTCATCACAGTAACTGCGAACCCAAGGTGGCTCGAAATAACAGGTTGCCACGAGAACAATTGACCGCTAAATGTGAAATGTTTGTTAACAGAAACCATTAGTTTAGAACAACTGATGGAAGGACAAACAGCGGCTGATCGACCCGACGTCATTGCAAGGGTCTTCAGTCTGAAGCTGAAGGAAATCTGTAAAGATCTCTTCCAAACAGGCATATTGGGCAGGGTCGTCGCTCATGTGCACGTAATTGAGTTTCAGAAACGAGGCTTGCCCCATTGTCACATGCTACTTAATTTCGATCGGGTTAATAATTGCATTTTTTACTATTCATGACGTAGCACGTCCTAGACCCATTTAGATTACACAGAACATTAATTCAGGAAGACAAAATAAAAACACCGGAACATATCGATAAGATCATAAAGGCAGAATTGCCGGATGAAGAAAAAGAGCCCGCACTGTATCAAAAAGTTACCACGCTAATGATGCATGGTCCGTGTGGACCCCAGTATCCCCGATCACCGTGTATGGTGGATGGTGTTGGTTGTGACTTCAGAGAAAGCATTCATTATTAAAGCGTAAAGCATACACTGTAAACAGAAAATAAATAACATTTTTGTTTTAGGTATGTCGCCATCGTTTTCCAAAAAGCTTTAATGAAGCCAGCTCACTGACGGATGGTGGACCTATATATCAACGACGGGATGATGGTAAAACCGTTAACTCTAGACATGGTTTTCCATTGAACAACACTTGGGTTGTCCCTTATAATCCAGTATTATTGCAAAAGTTGGTCTTGAACATGAAAGAAAAAGGAACACTGATGAAAAATAGCGTTTATTTCAGATTCAACTGCCATATTAATGTTGAATCGTGTGGATCGGTTAAGGCAGTGAAGTATTTGTATAAATACATATTCAAGGGAGGCGACAGGGCAATCGTTGGTATTAGTGAGAATGAAAATGAAAATCCGACGAATGCAACGAAAACGCCGGTGGATGAAGTAAAGGTTAACATACTGAGAAAAAATTGAATCGATAGCATCCAATGACTGCCGTTATTTGTAGAGCTGAAAAATGAGATGAAAAACTGGGTTCATAAAAGACAAAAAAATTTCAGCGTTTTATCGATTCCCGTTATTTATCAAGTTGCGAGGCTATGTGGCGGATCTTCGAGTATAGACTTCATGAGGAATTCCCAAACATAATTCGACTGGCCATCCATCTACAAGGCCAACAAACCGTCTTATTCTCTGAATCAGATGGTTCATTGAATTTTTTACAATTATAATTACAATTAGATATGAAAAATGCTTTTTTATAGATTTAACAACATTGATAAACCGACCACCAAAAACTACTTTGACTGCTTGGTTCGAGAAGAATCAAACTGACCCCAAAGCCAGGACTTTGACATACCTTGAGTTCGGCACACAATATTACTTCGATAAATCGAAAAAGGAGTGGAAACGAAGAGCTGAGTGCAAAGGTGTGCAATTTCACCTTGAATATCCAATGAGAGTTTTTATAATGAATGTTTTTTTGGCAGGCCCATCTTCAAGTGTTGGTAGGATTAGAGCAGTGCAAGCAAAAGACAAAGAATTGTATTTCATGAGGCTACTTCTCTGCCATCAAAAAGGATGCCGATCCTATGAAGATGTTCGTACCGTGAATGGCTGTCTCTACCCCACATTTTATGCTGCTGCTAAACAAATGGGTATTGCAGACGATGATCAAGAGTGGGTGAAATGTCTAGAAGAGGTAAATCACGTTTATTGCAAGTTAAGAATCCAAAACATAAAAAAAACAAAAAGACTAAATTATGCGAATTTAGGCTGCAACATACAAATCAGGCCATCAGCTTCGAATTCTCTTCGCCGGGCTAATAGAATTTTGCTGCCCAGAAAAAGCGTACGAACTATGGACACAATTTAAGGTTACGCACGATAAAATTGAACAAACTTTAATATATATCAACATTCAACTTACTTAACACGAACTTGCAGTCCGACCTCTTGGAAGATCTGAAATATAAAAGAATAAAAGAATTGCCCGCAACAACTACAGAAGATGTAGAAAACGAGGGCCTGCTGATCTTGGAAACAATTCTAAACGGTTAATAAAAAAATGATAAATACGAAATAAAATAACTCAAGTAGCTAATTAACAAAATTTTGTTAGAAATGTATGCTTATATTGTTACATCAGGTTTCGGCAAAACAATGAGCGATTACCCAACGATGCCGATTCCATGTATCAACAATGACATCAACAATAGAGCAACGATAATAGAAGAGTTAGTTGAAAACAGTATAAGAGTTATTAATAAGAACCCCCCTTTTTACAATCGAATTCACACAATGAAAATTAATATAGGACCAGGAACAACATAAACGAAACAGAGCTCAACTGCCGGATAGATCAGCTTAATAATGGTCAACTCGATGTTTTCAAATGCATCACCAAAGCAGTACATGAAAACAAAATGATTACATTCTTTCTGGATGCGATGGGCGGATGTGGGAAAACATACCTCACCAACGTCATCATCGATTACCTTCGTTATCAAGGTGCGTATTAAATTTTGAGGAATTTCTGACCCGAACAAGTTAACGGCTCCTTAACAATATAAAATTGAAGGTCACGTTGTGCTGGCTGTCGCCAGTTCGGGTGTGGCATCTTTGTTGCTACACGACGGGATAACGGCCCACAGCACATTTAAAATACCAATTATGAACTTGAATGAGAATTCACGATGCTCAGTCAAGAGCAACTCAAACAGAGCCCGTTTAATAAAATCTGCTTCACTGATAGTGTGGGATGAAGCACCCATGAGTAATAGGCTTCAAGTACAGTGCGTAGATGCTACGTTACAGGTTTGCCAAGCCAAATGAGGTACGACCAAAAAATCCAATGAAATAAAACACACAATCTGAATTCAGGATTTGTGCGAGAACAAGTCAACCTTTGGTGGAAAAGTCACCATGTTCTGTGGCGATTTTCGTCAAGTTTTACCAGTAGTAGCGAAGGTGAGCTTACTGAACTTAAAACCACGGTATAGCATGCCAAAGTTATCAACCAAATATTAAGCGTCGTTAAATCATCTCAAATATCAGTGGGCTTAAACATAAACATCATTATGTTACTAATACCGATTATAAAATTACAGCTTTTACACACATTGCGTTTTTAACGTAAAAGCCATGTAACGTTTCAGGGAAGCAGAGAACAGATCCTGGGTTCCAGCCTAAGATTTTGGAGAAAGTGGCATCAGGTCACTCAACTGACCCTACATGAGAATATGCGAGTAAAAACTACAGTAATGGATGTTGACGACCCCACGACTAAATTCCTCAGGTTCTCAGAAATCGACTATAGAAAAAAAATTAACAATAAATTCATTCAGGTTCATCAAAAGTATTGGTGACGGGGTGATAGAAGGTGAGAAACTCAGTAACGACTGTACAAAGATCGTAATTCCTGATGAATATACCGTGTCAAACGAAGAAAAACTGATAGATTTTGTATTTCCATCATTGACAACACGCATTCAAAAAAAATCTGCAATACTCTGCCCTCTGAATGAGCAGGTAAGAACGTTGAATTTATATTATATTACGATTAGTTAATTAAATTAAAATAGCAATCAGCATTGTATCAGCAGCAACTACTGTATAGCTTAACCACAGGTGTTCGTCATCAACGAAAGTATATTACATAAAATGCCAGGCGAAGAATACGTGTATCACAGTACCGATTCCATTGCCGAGACTGAAAACAGAGAGATGTACCCAGTGGAGTATCTTAACTCGATTCAAATGGGAGGGTTGCCTCCACACAGGTTGACAACATGAGTAAAGTCCCATATAAGCAATATATATAAAATTAAGTGATATAATTAGATTTGAAAAATATTTTTAGATTGAAATTAAAGATACATTCACCCATCATGTTGTTACGGAACATAAACCCGGCGGCCGGTTTAGCGAATGGCACAAGACTGATCTGCCTTGCTTTTCACGTACGTTTCAATTCGTCATTTGAAAAATCAATTTGAAGTTCATGTGACAATTTCAGCAACATATGATCTACGCCGAAATAACGAATGGACCGAAACAAGGGTCAAAAGTTTTTATACCAAGAATCACACTAACACCTAGCGACACAAGATTGCCTTTTTCTCTCCAACGGCGACAATTTCCTGTACAACTCAGCTGGGCAATGACGATAAACAAAGCCCAAGGTCAAACCCTTGATAAAGCAGGTATTGAAAACAAGAAAAAAACCCATAAAACGTGACATCTGGAGAAAATTTCATTTCAGGTATCATGTTGTTGTCCCCGTGTTTTAGTCATGGCCAGCTATACGTAGCCTTATCACGGGTCGGATCTCCTTTGGACATAAAGGTATGTCTTAATAATCTATTTAATACAAGAATCTCATTTGGACATAAAGGTGATAATAAATTTTATAATGAAGACATAATTTTGTTGAATTGAAATTCAGATTCTGTTGCCGAATCCAGTGAATTTGGAGGAGAAGAAAACCAATAATATCGTATACAGAGAAGTCGTTTAACTGAACACGTGGCAACAAGTTGTATGTAAAACAAATGTATTACTCACTTCACCTCATTATTTTTTCATGAAAAAATTGCTCTAATTTTCGGTGAAAATAATACTCCAAAAGTCATCGTCACCCCCAACAAAAAACTTAACAAACACAGGAACATCATTAAACTACAACCCGACTCAACGTGATGTTTTATATTCGTGATTTGAGCGTCTTTCTGCCTACGTTAGAACTTTAACGTGACTGACGTTGCTTCAACTCTGAAGGGGAACAAACCAAATAATTCATTACAGGTGGTCAATCACGGCCAGACTGACCAGCAAAAATCTGCAAGTCAGTCAAAAAGGCAATCCATATCTGTCCATGAGTTTCATGGATAAACTTGGTGACCGTATCGATAGTGTTGCGTTCGGAAGGAAGGCACAAGAGCTGGACGTTACTCTGTTTCAAAACAGTGTTTACGAGATTGCGTAAGATGCTAACCTGAGCTGAATAAATTTACCTGAATCTGCTGACATTATAGCTTTTCAGAAATGCTGAGTTACGAAATAAACGATCGTACAGCGGAAAAGAAGACAAGACTATAATCTGTAATGATTCGACTACGGTTACATTGTGACTGAGAGCAGTGGTTTTGATATAAGCATTACCTAATTTATGATAAGTTACAGATGACCAGTGTAAACGATGATGGCGAAATTGCGGTTCAAAAAATAATCGAACTTGATGGAGTTAATGAGTTTTTGGACAAAGAAATCGGTTATTTACGATTTTTTAAGATGACTACAATAAACCCACCGATTTTTTTAAATTAAATCTCATTCGTTTGCAGACGTTCAAGGCGTAATTGTCGGCACAACAAGTAAAATGATTGTGAAAAGCTCGAAAAGTGATGAGTCCTTCTGCAACAAAAAAGTGCAGATAATCGACTCTTCATGTACCGACAATCCCATCACAGTCACGCTCTGGCGCACCTTCGTTTGTTTTAAGACAACTTGAATGATTGAAATTTCGGACATGCTTACCAAGTATAAATTTAAAAAATGCACATGGTTTCTATGACTATGACGTGCTTTCTTTTAATAGGCCGATGGAGAATACAAAGTTGGAGATGTGGTTACGATGCGTCACATGAAAGTAGGCAAGTATCAGAATAGTTAGTGATCCGTAGTCAAACATCGTCAATCATTCTAAGTGGATTAGAACAGTTTTCCTATATCAAATCATTTGAATATTTAATTAACAGAGTTCACGTTGATGACCGTGGGAGGTAAGTCTACGATCGAAACGCTCGACGATGATAAACTCCGTACGTTGTATTCATCCTTGCCATCTGACAAGAAACAAAACTTGCAGCAACAAAAATCTGCCACCGATTGGTTGAAAGGTTTAGACAGAATCAAACCACTAGAGAAAATTCACTTATACCACTTTAATAAATATTTGCTTTCAACAGACTCAACAACGACAATTGCCGAGCTGATGTCTTCCTGTAAAGAAGTAGGATCATCAGCAATTGGCAACGTTAAAGGTATCATCAAGACGTCGGATTGTTCGCGAAAAGAAATTTACTACGAAGTCAGTGACATAAAAAAATTCAGTGTTGTCAGATAGATCACAATACTATTCTATTAAGAATTTCACAAGGGAGCACGAAATATTTTAGGGTTGCGAAAAGTTCCATAAGCTGACAACTATGGGAACTCAAAAGTTTTGCCGTCGATGCGACACATACGTTGACGATGGCAAAGTGACGACGGGTGTCTGTTTGAAGGTATACAGAAATAGTCATTTAATATATTGTGTGAACTAAAAAGTGCTTAAGGGAAAAATTCAAAACAGTTCCATATAGAGAAAAATCTCATTACAGCTCGCTGTGCAATGTGATGACAGTTTATACACAATAACGGCCTTCGCCAATACCATGGTCGAACTGACAGGTTTCAATCCAGAAACACTCAAAGAAATGATGCAGGAGGAGGTTCATTTTTATATACAAACTTTCATGTTGTTTCAAAAACCAACAGATACTGTTTACAGCCCGATGAGTACGAAAGCTGTTGCAAAGCAATAGAAGACAAGCTGTACGAAATGAGAGTGAAGGTGGAACACAGTAAGGTCGGACTTGCAAAAATTAGAATTGGAATTATTAGAGCATAATTATTTTCTCATTGGTTAGTTTAGTTTAGTTTTTTCATTGGGATAAAAAAATTTCAGTACTACGGAGTTACGTTCAACGTAATGGCTATCAAGGCAGTCGCCGAAAAATGAACTTTCAAACAGTCGGAGCTTCACCGGCCACAACAACGATGGCGGTAACTATAAATACTCGAAAAATTTATAAAATCATAATATTATTTCATATACATTCAAATAATTAACATGTCAAATAGTTACTTAATTAGTTTTTATTAAACTGTATAATTCGTTCATTTATTAATTCACAGCGAAAAAAGGGATTACCACTGTTGTCGATGGATTGTTCGTCTTTGAATTTGAATTATACAATGTGGCATTATAGTTTTCTACAATGATGGTTTTTTTTTGTTGAGATTGATGTGAATCGTGGAAAATGTTGTATTTTTACAATGTAGTTTGATTTTTTAGACAATGTGCTTTTTTACCGTTACGTCATTATATCGAATGAAATATTTCACTTAAAATTAACTTGATATATATACAATAGACCTTAAAATTTGACTTCGAGTTGCGTAGCAACGGGTTTACCCTAGTCTATATATAAATTAGACGATGTATGTATGTATGTGTGTCACGCTTTTTTAGTATAAAAGTAACCAGATAACTCTCAAACCCTTTCTTTAATTGATGTGAAACTTGGAAAAATCATCGTCACCCTCATGATGGCAAAATGAAAACAAATCATCACATACCCTTCAACCTGACCAATTCTAACCTCAACCGGTGGTTATGTAGGTCATGCTAATTGAAATTCAATAACACTTTTTTATTGGATCACTCAAAAATTTATTAAACAGGGTTGCAATCATCAGTAACCCCCTCGAGTGACTGAACCACAAAACTTCCAAGTAAACTCATGTAAAAATATTGCAAATTCTGGAATTCTCATCAAACCGTTTCATTTTAACGGGCTGAAACAAACTAATCTCAGAAGACTGAATCAAATAACTTTAATCGATCTTCAAAAACACTAACATTACGGGTCGGGTCAGTGAAATTAATTCAGCTTATCTTCACTGCTGATTATGAAGTCGGGTCATGAAATATAAAATATTCTATGGTTTTCAACGGGTCCTAAAATCATTATATTTTAATGACAAAAATTTCCCTCGGTTTTTATTACTGTAATTTTGTATATGACATTATCTTATCACACAGTATGTCGAGTCAGGAATAAAAATAAAAAACTGTGTTCAAATCAATTCATTGATTACGGGTCGGGTCGAGTTATTTTAAAGTTACTACTACTCTTCATGGTTTAGAGATCGGGTAATGACATGAAAATATGTTATGGTTTTCAAAGTGACGGGTGAAATGATAATAGTTAATGGAAAAAAGTAGGCGCTATTAAGTTGTTCAATTTTCACGGGTTGCTCTGATTTTTTTACACGGATTTGTAATGTAATGTAATTGATGTAACGTACTTTTGATTACTGTTATTTTGTATTTGAACTAACATCCAAACCAAGATGTATGTAAGTCGGATTTTAACGAATCGGGCAAGTTTAACTTATTTAAACAACGGGTTATGATATTTATTTTTAAAATGGTTAGCTTTGTAAATTTAACAAACAGTTGCGTAGCAACGGGTTTACCCTAGTATATTAAAACTCAATGTCCATTTGTATGTCCGCAAGCGATTCGATATAAATATCAGAAGTGAAACGCAAAAAAACTCTTTTATTCATTTGTTTCCAAGAGAGTAATCATCATCACCTTTTCTGATAAAAGTTGAGGATAAATGATCATCGGCACCCTCGAAGGTTGTACCCGATATGCTGATCTGGAAAAATCAACCTCAACTGAACTGACCTCAACTGAAGGTCCCGTAAATTTTTGTGCCACGGGAGTTTTTGGAAATATCATTGACCTTAACTGAAATTACCGTAATTGGTGTGCCTCGGGTTTCAATGTTTCTATTTTAATGTGGGAATGAAAAAACTTTTTCCATGATTAAATGGAATCATCAACACCTTTCGTCTCGAACTGTTGAACGTAATCAGTCTTTTTCAAATAAAGTATTTTTGTTAAAATCTAAAGCCTAAAACTTTATGTTCAGGTGTCCGGGTGAAGTTTTTTCATCTAATGTTCAGTACAAGCTATCGGGTCGGGTCATGAGATAATAAAAGTGCCATTTTCACGAGACGGGGCTTAAATATGATATTTCATGGATCGAAAACAAATTTTTAATAGCCAAATTTATACTTTCAGATGTTTTCCACGGGTTCTTTTAACTACTCTTACCCTGCACTTATACTGAAAGTTTATAAAGTTAAATTTAAAAAAGTCGGGTAAGTTAAACGGTTTGATATTGTGAGTTATAGATTACCTCATATCGTGTAATCAGTGAAAAATATCTTAGGAGTTGACAACGGGACATGTGGAAACATTATGTTTTATGAATGAAAGAAGCTGTATTCAGTTGAAAACTTTACGGGTGGCTCTAACTTTTCTACGGGTTTTTGTTACAGTAGTTCTGTCAATAAACTAAACTCTAGACTAAAGTTTGAACAATCAACGGGTCGGGTTAACACAACCGAACAACACTTTTAATGGTATACAAAAGTATATATCATCGGGTTTGGTGCAGGAAATGGTCATTATTTAACTTGATCGTCCGTTGCCCTGCAACGGGTTTACCCTAGTGTTTCATAAAAAATGTGTAAGAAACGTGACCTCAAATCAGCTGTTTCCCTCCATCATGGAGCAACTAGCTTCTCTTGTCTAGCGGTCAAGACGGCCGCCTCGCAAGCCGATGGGCCTGGTTCGAGTCCCGTGCTGAGACACGACGCAATCAAAAAGTTTGTTGTTGATCAGTAATTATTCTAATAATATTTTGTTATTCGGTTGACCGTTTTTTTCACTGTAATTGTGACCTCGTGTCCAACTTTGCTATTGTGGCATACATAACAACTGAATAAATCTGATGTTTTCGGAAACTCCCTCTATTTGGCAATTTTTATTGTCCGACTGTGAACTATGACTATGTATGTTCAAAAAATGTGTGCGTCGGGGTATCGAAATTTTTTGGGCGTTTTTGTTCAGTTTTACCATTTTAAATCGAGTTCACAAACCGATTTTTAGGATCAAATTTTTAACATACCCGTTTTCTCACGTATTTGCATTTTGGTCAGCGTTTTTTAGATGGAAACGCAGTTTTTTTAACTCGTCAAAAAGTTGCGGTTGTGTTAGTGTAAGTTCGAGTACTTTCATAACTTGTGAGCAGTACTCTCAAAACGTTAAAACTATCCCTTTTTTCTTGGAAGTTTTTGTAAATTGACTACAACCTCCCTTCTCATAAAATAACTCAATTTAATGAAGTGTATGGCAGCAGTTCATATAATCAAAAATAAAATTACTGTTCCAAAAAGCTGCGTGAGTTCTCGATAAACAAGCTAAGTTTTTACGATGTCAGATTTTTTGTCGATGAACATTTCGTCTGTACGGGGAAGAAAAATCACTTTTATCCAAGGAAGGTTAGCTTCATCGAAAAAAAAACTGAAATCATGAAGCATCAGTTCGATCATCGAGAATGCGCGCTCCTTTTTGGAACCGTATTTCATATTCGACTAAAATAGACACAACGTAACATGCACTGTTCTATAGCCCATCCAATGTTTCTTGTAAGCCAATAAATTTTGGCATGCAACTTGATTTTATCCAGTTTTTGACACGCGTTCATATAAAAAAACGTTTTTCACTACCGTTCTGAACACAGACAAATATCGCGAACGCTTCGTTGCATAAAGCATATTGTCGCGCCCGTCTATTCTAGTCCGTAGGGCGCCAGCCTGGGAAACTGATGGTCCCAAGTTCGGAACTTGACTTGAGACACAATTCTTGACGCGTTGCCCTGGCTTTTCTCATAACCATATGCCGAGTTAGATGCCACCACACTAGCCGACGAGAAGGGGAGGGAAAGGTGGAATTCCCGCCTCTTTGGCGGTTTCCAAAAGTGGAATTTGTTCCGTTCCTTAAGGTGTAGGTAAAATAACTTGATTCCTGCCAATTCCCCCCTCTTTGACGAAATTCCCCTCCCTTTGGAGGATCAGCTCGTCCGCCAGTGATCCACCAATATCAAATACTCCAAAGGAAGGGGAATTAGCAGTGTTCAGGCCATTTTACGCCAAAGAGGGGGGAATTCCACCTTCCCCACCTCTTCTCATCCGCTAGTGTTGCACACGTCTGAGAAATATAATACTGCTACCACGGTCCGGAAATTAGAATTTAGTCAGCTAAACTATTGATAAAGCTATCCATTTTTTATTTGTGGAATTTGCCTTCCTGGCTCATCCTCATTCGCCAGTTATAGTCCCATCCAGTTATAGTCCCATCCAGTTATAGTCCCGTTCAGTTATAGTCCCGTCCAGTAATAGTCCCGTCCAGTTATAGTCCCATCCAGTTATAGTCCCGTCCAGTTATAGTCCCGTCCAGTTATAGTCCCATCCAGTTATAGTCCCATCCAGTTATAGTCCCGTCCAGTTATAGTCCCGTCCAGTTATAGTCCCGTCCAGTTATAGTCCCATCCAGTTATAGTCCCATCCAGTTATAGTCCCGTCCAGTTATAGTCCCATCCAGGGTTTCTCGTTATCCCGATTTTTTGGCGGCGTGTTTGAATAGAAATTTGCTTTTGGCGCGCATTCTATGTACTTTTCGTAAATTTTTTCCGCGTAGAATATTTTAACCACATATGAAATTAGACGTCGTATGCTTAACATAAAATATTTTTTTGATAACAAGTAATCTTGGCTAGTATAAGTATGTATGTATTCAGTTGAAATTTGTACCACATATGAAATTAGACGTCGTATGCTTGACTTAACGCCTTGTATGCTTAACATGAAAATATTTTTTGATAACAAATAAGCTTGGCTAAGTATAAGTATGTATCCAGTTGAAATTTGTACCACATATGAAATTAGACGTCGTATGCTTAACTTAACGCCTTGTATGCTCAACATGAAAATATTTTTTGATAACAAATAAGCTTGGCTAAGTATAAGTATGTATGTATCCAGTTGAAATTTGTACCACATATGAAATTAGACGTCGTATGCTTAACTTAACGCCTTGTATGCTCAACATGAAAATATTTTTTGATAACAAATAAGCTTGGCTAAGTATAAGTATGTATCCAGTTGAAATTTGTACCACATATGAAATTAGACGTCGTATGCTTAACTTAACGCCTTGTATGCTCAACATGAAAATATTTTTTGATAACAAATAAGCTTGGCTAAGTATAAGTATGTATGTATCCAGTTGAAATTTGTACCACATATGAAATTAGACGTCGTATGCTTAACTTAACGCCTTGTATGCTCAACATGAAAATATTTTTTGATAACAAATAAGCTTGGCTAAGTATAAGTATGTATGTATCCAGTTGAAATTTGTACCACATATGGAATTAGACGTCGTATGCTTAACTTAACGCCTTGTATGCTTAACATGAAATTATTTTTTTGATAACAAATAAGCTTGGCTAAGTATAAGTATGTATCCAGTTGAAATTTGTACCACATATGAAATTAGACGTCGTATGCTTAACTTAACGCCTTGTATGCTTAACATGAAATTATTTTTTTGATAACAAATAAGCTTGGCTAGTATAAGTATGTATTCAGTTGAAATTTGTACCACATATGGAATTAGACGTCGTATGCTTAACTTAACGCCTTGTATGCTTAACATGAAATTATTTTTTTGATAACAAATAAGCTTGGCTAAGTATAAGTATGTATCCAGTTGAAGTTTGTACCACATATGAAATTGGACGTCATTGCTTAACTTAACACCGTGTATGCTCGACATGAAAATAATTCTTGATAACAAATAAGCTTGGTAAAGTATAAGTATGTAGGATACATTAGCGACACTAGCGGACATTCAGGGTGGGAAAGTGGAATTCCCCCTCTGTGGCCTCTTCAAAAAGTGGATTTTGTTCCCTAAGGTGTAGGGGAAATGGCCTGAAAAATTTGCCCATACCTCTCTTTGACAAAAATTTCCCTCTCTTTAGATGATTGGCTCTTTTACAGGTGATTATCAACAATGAGCTCAGATTTACAATAACATGGTCATTTGTTCGAAACGCTTTGTTTTCATGCGTTGTCAATGATGAAGTTTCTAACACGCAATTGTATCGCAAAAATCTGACTCTTACGTTTCGACATGCTCAACTTTTCAGTTAATAAAAGTGGTGAAGACCAAATGGTTTGAAACTACAGCAAACGGGGAAATTGTTTTTCGTGAGCAATTTTATGCCGATTTCGCTTGAGAAGTTTTATTTTCAGGGGAAATGAATGACAAACTGAAGACATGTACATGTAATTTGATGATGTGTGATAAAATTTGGATAAGCACCTTATGTACAATATGTACTATAAAAAGGGGCAACCTACATGAGTCCAAGTCTGAAAAGTGATTGTTGTCTCGAAAATTCGAATTCGCGCAAAAATCAGTTCTTAATTTAAATTGCCGCCAAAAAAAACAAGAAACCCAGGACCAGGATAGTCTCTATGAACGTCAATATTAAAGAATCGAGAAAATATCCTTTCTTTGGCTGTTTAAAAAAACTGAATTTGTGTCTTATAGAATAAAAATACACACGCCCTTCCTTTAAAAATAATCGTTTCTTTTTACCAGTTTACTTGAGCGGATAGATTAGCTGAATCCGTCTTATGATTCAATTCGTGTTTACATTTATACCTGAAAAAAACTGATAAGAGCCTGATAATAAACATTGATAACGAACTTGAACTTGCATATGTACTTACGTCCACTAGCGGATGAGAATGGGTGAGAAAAGTGGAAGTTCCCCTCTTTGGTGTTTTCATGAAGTAAAATTTGCTCCCTACGGTGTAGGTAAAACTTTCTCTGACGAAACTCCCGTCCCTTTGAAAAAGTAGCTCGTCTGCCAGCACTGGCGGACGAGGGAATATTCCCAAAGAGGGGGGAATCAGCAGGAAGAAGGCCATTTTACCTACACTTTAGGGAACAAATTTCACTTCTTGAAACCGCCAAAGAGGGGGGAATTCCACTTTTCCCACCCCTTCTCGTCCGCTAGTGTCTACCAGTGCATACGTATGAAGGTACCTCAAACCGTAGAAGAGACACATTACACTTTCATTTAGGGATAAATCTTAATAAAATAGTACGAACGACGTGAATCCATTAACAGTTCACAAATTTATCCATTTAACGGAATCGCCACTGATGCATTCGCACAAGCAACCGTTCGGACAAGTGAACACAAGCCGAACCAGATGTTTCAGGCTATAATTTAATTAGTATATATGCGATGCATGTTCATGTACGACGGGATATGTTATTGGTTTGCTCAAGCGAAAATGTAACTGGAACATACAAAAGTACATAATCTACTGCTATAATTGTTTCGAGAGTTTTTCAAACTTGGATAAATATTCAGCAGCTACACATGTATGTACATATGTATGTACTGTATGTACATAACCACCAAATGACTCAGACTCAATCGAATCATAACTCTGATTTTCGGGAAATGTATTTCTGAAACGAATCATACAACTGTACGATAACTCATACACATTCCCAATCTTGGATAGATTTGATCGAATCTGCTACTTTGCCGACTTGCTTCGCGTTATGTATCAAACTCTTATAACAGATTTTTAGTTTCCGGTGGCAAGTCAGACCACATTGAATCCCAACTGAAATTGGCCCGTCTGGGGCCTTTCCCCTTCATCAGGTGCCCGTGAAATCGGCCGATCGATGTCATCAACATGGAGCTTGGGTTAGAGGATTATCTTCTTTAATGCATTGATACCCAAATTTTGTAGAAAAAGTCTTTTCTCTTTGAATAGAGATAAAGATAACAACATACAAACCAATAAAGTGATCGACTTATGGGAAATCAGTGTTAGCAGTATTCTCAACAAATACATGATATGATTCTCTACTCATACTGTGATCCGCTATTGCTTAGGCTCATTAGCGGACGAGAAGGGGTGGGAAAAGTAGAATTCCCCCCTCTTTGGCATTTCCAAAATGTAGAATTTGTTCTATACGGTGTAGGTGAAATGACCTGAAAACTGCTTTTCCCCCTCTTTGGCGAAAGAAATTCCCCTCCCTTTGGAGGTTTGACTCGTCCGCCAGTGGGTTAGAGGAATTTCTTCTTTAATGCATTGTTACCGGAGAAATTTTTTTAATCTGTTTAATTCAAATAGAGATAAAGATAACAACATATAAAGCAATAAAGTGATCGATGTTAGTCTATGCATCTGATCAGTTCCCCTCTGCTCGAGATTAATCAGGTGACATAACTTTTTTTTTAGCAAAGAAACGCCTATTATCTCGACGTCCACCACCGTTACGCGGCCTCCGGATTTACTCGACAAAAACATTGGTTAGCTGAGATTACGGCTATATTTCTTTTGATTTTAATGATGTAGCTTCAATAAGGTTTTTTCGAATCAACGTCGGACTGCATAAACGGAATATCAGCAATTCACTTATGTTGACAATGACAATACGGATACCAATTCAAATGTAGGAAAGGCTCTTTCAGCGTACAAACAAATGCATATTCGACTTCTCTCTCCTCTTCCAACATCAACATCAAAAATCACTTTTAACACACAAAAAAAAACAGTTTCCACTGTTATCCGGTTCTGTTAATAAACGATTAATATATTTAATAAGGTTTTAAACCTGTTATTTAATGAAATCAAAAAATCAATGAAATTTTTTTCTTATAGGCCCTCCCTCGGTAGCACCGTCCACACCATCCGGTCATCGTCATAATGTCAGTGCCACGTCCATAGAAACCGTGTGGACGGATTCGGCGATTGGAGAGAGTTGGTGATCTAAATTAGTCATTTATAATTTCTTCATGTAAAAAATATTGCGTTTGTTCAAGCCCTTTCTTTAAAATAAAGTAATTACTTAGCCATCAAATTCTCACGTAACCCTAGTAAATCGCATATCATCATCAGCATTGCTTTATTAGTTATCAGTTGAATAACAGAATACATGTGAGCAAAAAGTGAAATGGAATGCATACATGCACCCTGAAACGATACATTTCCCAATGTTGCTTCAAAATAAAATATTGTTATAAGAAATTTATTAATTGTTCAGTTTTCAACATTAATTTACCAAATTCTTTTAGGTGAATCCTCCAAACGCAGCTCACTGGATCGCCGATCGCAGTCATCGACGAGTGTGGATTGGATCGAAACGAGCGGCGGATCACCACAATGTCGAGGTTGGTGAGTGAGTGAGTGAGTGAGTGAGTGGGTGAGTGAGTGAGTGAATCAGTGAGTCTGGTGGACGAGCAAGTGGAATGAAGGAAGTTGTATTTCGGCAAAAAAGTGGGAAGTGGACGGCAGTTGGCCGTACTGGTCTAACTTTTATACAGGCCGACCTTTAGTTTTTGAAACCTCCAAGAGAAGGGGAAACCCACTTTCAATTAGCCATGAAAGGTACATACATGTTTTGCATATCCATTCAATATAAAGGGTTGCTCGTATAATAACAGGTTGCATGTAATCTAATGACTGTGCGTCTGTTTAGGCTACGGCTAATGGTTTGTTGTGAGGCTCAAGGACATTCATAGTCTGCCTGCTTGTTTAACTGGGGTCAACCTAGATAAGAGGGGTTGTCACTTTGAGGTTTTGTAATCGTGTATTGTTCTATGAACTATCCAAAAAGTACAACATGTTTGCCCGACTATTCGCAGACCATAGGAATAGTGCAAATAATGGTCTTGAGTAAAATGACACAAACACACAGAAATAATGGATGGAATGAATGGATCGAAAGAATAAATTTCCAAATAAATGTACGAATGAAATGAATGCATGAATTATCAAATGAATGAATGAATCAGTGGAAAATGTAGTTCATGATTATAAAGCGAAAGCTCATGATTATAAAGCGAAAGTTCAGGAATCACGCTGGAGGGTCGTATAATGTTTGGACCGAACGGCATCGCTCACACCCAGCTGGCATCTGATGATCCCGATCGGATAGAGATACTGCCGTCGGCTGACGATCGCAAGTCGAATAATGGCGGACTCTTCTCAAAGTTAGTCGTCTTTTTAAGCTCTGAAATTCAGCTGTGGACGTTAGCCGTGTACGATTGATGGCTTTACAAATACACTGTAATGCTTTTTTCTTAAAAAAATATGTAGAAAAAAGTCGTTTTTAACCATGTATAGTAAAAAACTTGCGCCAACAAAAGCCGAGCATCACCATGCAAGCTCTGTGCTTAGCAGGACACATAACTTTCAAGCAATGTCTGTAAAAACTTTTTTATGAATAAAAGACTAGTTTTCAAATTCTTAATTTAATCATATAAACTTTTTCCAGAAATCTCTTCTCACGCAAACACTCCTCAACGGGTTCGACCGGATCGGGCATGTCGTCAGCGTCACCGCAGCCGCAGTCAACATCAAATCCACTGGCTCGTCTGTTTGGTGGCAACCGTCAATCCGCCGCACCTCAAGCCGTGTCCGTATCAACTACCGCTCTGATATTGGAAGATCGACCGTCGTTAGTTTTTTTCGAACTTGATCTTGTTTTTTAGTAGTTACATATTTTATGATATTGCTCTGTTTTATAGAATTTGTAACTGTGTTTTTAAGTTTGTAGTTAGCTTACGGTTTGTTCTTTGTTTTGAGTATTGAAATGTTTGCGGGTTTTTATAAGATGGCTTGGTTGAATCAACTTACGAAGTGATGAAACGAAGTGTGGAGCTTAATTTTGTCAGTGTAAACATATTTTGGTGTGTTATTGAGTGAACTAATTTACGAACATCATTATATGTAGATTACGTTTTTTTCAAGTCATCAAGCAAGCTTCAAGTTTGTTCATTCTGCTCAATTTAATAACGATGATTTGCATTCCGTTTATTCTTCTGCTGCAAACGTGAATCACACTCTCGTAAGCGAACTTGCAAGCAAAATTCTGATAACATCGGGTATTTTCAGTGCGCATCAGCAAGTACGTATTTACTTGTTACATGTTCTGAACTTGCTAGCGAAATCCGATGCATTTGGGGTACATGTGTTATATTTAGCTACAGTAAAAAACTCCGTAGAACATATTTATGGTACAGTAGCAAGGAACGTATTGCTTTATACTTCTAGCTGGAACACTGTCGGACTAGCCGATCTTCCTAAGAGAAGAGAATAAGTAGTTACGAAGCCATTTTATCAAAACTTAGAGAAAGTCGGTGCTTTTCATTCTAACTTCGTCCGTAAAACAAGCTGGGATGCCATATCTCATATTATTTGTCCAACTAAATGAACACCCTTTGGCGAAGATACAACGGCTGTTATTGCATCAGCTGACTTGAACTGTAAAACAATCGAGGCTATTTTTATTCGGGTTGGCCGAGCTTTCTTCTGCATCACATGCGTCCGAGAATTTGGACACCTGACCGAATTTTCATTTCATCTTCAACTTTTCAACACACAGATGGGCAGATCAAAGAGCTGCCTGCAAAGAGTGGGATCAGCGTACGCATAACATACATGGTCGGCGAGCTTATCGCGGTCTGTTTGACGCGTGATTAACGCACGGGTTTCAATAGTGTCGGGCATATACGTGTCCAGTGACTCTTTCAGTAGTTTACTCAGTCTGGGAACGGAAATTGACATGTTGTGTATGGTTACTGGTTCATCAGAGAGAGAGCGTTATTTCCGGGTTTCATTGCACTGTTGTGGTCGAACGGGATGATATCGCAAGATGGTATCACTTATATATGAAGAATATGAGAACGGTTACTCTCCTTGGTGTGAACTGGATTTTTTTATGGATAACGCTTTCTTTATTCAGAAAGGGTCTAAAACACTGCAGACTAATTGAGTATTTAACAGACTTACTTTCGGCAACAGGTTTACTTTATTTTATGTGCTTATCATGACTTGCACGTTTGTCATAACTGACGATGTTCCGGTGTTTTTGTGTCGATTGACAATAAAGTTTCATTGATAAGCGTTATTTCGCGCTTTTCTCGAGCAAGTCTCATAACAGTCGGCATTCTATATTCCGGAACCAGCCTTCACACCCACAAGAGTCATGCATATACATACATACAAACGGATGCTTCTGTTCTGCATAAATTTATCATATATGTTGTAACTTCTGTCATGCAATTGTTTATCTTTCATATTGCTAAGAAATTAGTAGTGATAGCATGCTTTTTACCTTAGATATTTGTATGCTGGTCCAGTCAATCTTTAAAACCTGATTAGTATGTAAGCTGTAAGATATTCATGATACTTTAACAGTTACAGGCTCACCACTTTCGTTTGGTACAATGTGAAAAAATCTTGTATCATTCTCTTTTCAATTAAGCCGATTATTCTTAATTAGGATACAATATGCCCATATCGGTTAACGATTCAAGTATGTTTTTTTCACACTGGTAATATGCGTAATTGTTACTTTAGGTTTGTTTCTTCATCCGTGTAGTTAAAATTAGCCACAGTAATCTTGAACATACTTGATTAGTTGTCCCATTAACCATTGATTACTGATATCATGTTTACTTCAGTATATCGTAAGTTTAAGAAGGATTTTAATTAACGCAACCACTAGCGGTGTATTATTAAAATTTTACAAACAAATTAGCAAACATAAAACATGAAAGATAAATTAAAGGTTTTCCTTTTAATAAAACACAAATAATCTCAAATCAGGCACCCGTGCCATAGCTTCCTCCCTGCGCGCCTCGGTTCGGCTGATTAGTATTGGCTTGCATCCACGTTCTGAATGAGCTGTTGTCCGTCGGATTCTCAATGTTGCCAATGTTGTTGTTGTTGTTGTTGTTGTTGTTGTTGGCACTATTGCTGCTGCCGCTACCGCCATTGGGGTTAATATTCACATTGAGATTGAGTTTTGCGGCCACATCGATTGCCAGGCGTCTGTGAAGGAAAGTGAAGAAGAAATAGTTTCAAATAACAGTAACATAAGAAAATACAGTAGTATAAATAGTATCACGATACTTTGTTGATCTATTTAAATTTTGAGATTAGTGTTTGATGTAGCTAGCCTATGCTGAAAATATGTCCTATGTAGCTTGTATACCAGTAAACAATTAGAGACATGGTCGGCGCACGATTGTTCGTTGTTTGCTAAAAGCTATAGTTTGTGTACAATTTTAGAAAACCAGCTCATATTTATTTAATATCAATTTTCAAAGTGCCTAATCGCCATAGCCATATTCCATGGACGTGGAACGCCAGTGGGGACAGCTAGCGCGCAGTATATCGGGACTGTTTCAGAGGTTAATATAAACTAAAATTACTATTTTGGGATTCAACTTTCCCTATTCGACTTAAATTTTGCAAAATTTTCTGTGCTGACGAGCGAGCTTGGATAGCCGGGGTTGCTGATGATTTTTCAACTGATGAAATTAGGAAATATAGAGTATCGACAATAAGAATATTTGTCCAGTATTTGCCAAAAAAATCTTACCGATGCACGTTCTGGGTGAACCACGTAGTCTCCCTGAATATGAACCACACATTGGCGCCGAATAAAAGCCAGCAGGCCAAGCCGGCTAGTTCGGCGATGGTCAGACTGGCAACCGTCCTGCAGTAGAATAGAAAGATGGATTTCAACTCATAAGTTTAAATAAAAATACACTGCAGTTTTTGGTGTCGTTCGAAACATAAAAATTTTGTTTTTATAAAAATTGTCAGTTTTTCGACCAACCAATCTGGTTGAAACGTACAGCCCGGTGTCGGGTTGCAGGCCTTATCGCCGTGTCCAAACGTGGTCATCGAGCTGATGCTAGTCTTGACATTATCCAGGCTAACCTAAATGCAAATCAATTAGCAGATTGGACGACGTAAACTTGTGATTTCACACCAGGAGCAAGTTCAAGGTACATACATGGTTGAACATTTGTAAAACAAGTGAACATTACACGAGTGTGAAGAATTTTGTTCAAGAGGAAAAGTGGTCTTTCTAGGATATTATCCGTCTTTAAGATAAGCCACCCAACCTGACCCTTGATGCCACCGATGCAGAAGAGATTGGTCAACAACACTAGAGACCAGAATACAGTCAACACCATGTGAGCCACACAGTCGATCCTTCTTACAGCTTCGTACTTGTCGTAGAGTCGGATGCGCAAGAAGAGGTAGACTAGCAACCTAGAAAAAGTGTCTTCGTAGTAACATTGTCAGGATGATCTATATGTTTTATAAATAATCTGTGGTCTTCTCCATGATCATAGATGCATGGAAATTCGCCATACATTTTTTCTAAACTTGCAAAGTATTCATGATATCGAATCATGGTATATACCAACATGACAAGCGCAAACATGAATGAGATACCACTAATGGTAACGAAGAACCGCGAGCACCCAACATAATCGCTTGTGAACAAGAGGTTGGTGACGGTCGCTGTGGTGTCGCATGAATTGGCCGAGATGCGAACGTCTTTCAATGGAAACGGATAGCCGAATTTCAGCTGAAAACCAATGGTTTGCGTTTATTAGTATGTATAAAACGTTGAGAGCGGCACACAATTACAAGAACTGTTTTTTAAGTATGAAGCAGCGAAACTGCTTGAAAAGTCACGAAAAAATTTTCGTAGGGAATTTTGAGGGTTTTGAATTTTTTTGACAACGTTTTTTAGAAGCTAACCGATTGAACTCGATTCGGACACTGCTGGCTGATATACATAGTTTCCACCGAATAGGATGCCAGTGTCTGCCAAGCGATTATGGTAAAGACAAGTTCCAATACTTTGACGAAACCATAGGGAAGTTTCAAAACTTCCGCAGAGAACTCGTCTTTGATATTGAAACCTCCACGTGAACCCTCATTTTCCACTGGATGAGCTTGTGGAATGTTGGCCTGAAGCGGAGGATATTAGAAGTCAGAACTGACGAGTCATCTGTAATGAGTCAGGAGTCATCAGTTCGGTGTCAGGAGTCATCAATTAGGTGTCAGGAGTCATCAGTTAGGATTCAGATATCGGTAAAGCACTACAAAGTCTTCCTGTACTTTTCAAGGAAGTAAGTGAAATCAACGAAACACGAAAAGTTTAATGACAAGAATTAAGCAACTAGTTAGCTAACTTGATTGGGAGCATTCGTATTGGAGTACGGATCGTTGTACAATGGTGTCTCGGCAGCGCCCCGAGGTGGAGCCGACTGTTTCATCATTTTGGAAACGAATTATTTGGCCTTAGTTGAAGTTCTTCTATTTCTTTATTATAAAAAATAAAATAAATGTATATAAATTCTTAGAATGTAATGTGTCAACGTCAGTCTGAAATAAATATAACACGCCCTAACTACGAGCATATAACTGAGACGCTAATTTCGCGAAAGCACGACGCTAAGAGAAACGTTCTTCACGACAAGCAGCAGCGGCGTTGCAATAAGAATTCTCAGACAGTCGCAAGCAATAAAATTGTCAATTATAGTTGCTACATAGTTTGCGTGCTCTAGTAATATATTAATCGATATTACAATTAAGACGGTCGTTGAGCTTTCGGAACAGCGACTGGTTATGTTAGTTTAGTGGTAAAAGTTTTTATTAGGATACGCGGAACATAAAAATCGAGTATGTAGAATCAACTTTGGACACGTGGATGACGGACATAGCAGATCTGTTGATGAGGCTCATTTTCAGGTTATTTTATTATCCTTGTGAGGTTCAGAAAAAATAAGCGTCACGTAAAATTTCATATGCTTTGTATCCCTTACTGATTCCGCTTTGGAACTGAACTTAGCAAAAAATCTTAGTGTGAAAGTTTTGAAGAAGAAATATTTACAAATGTATTGCAGCGCGGAGTATCGTGTTGCTTTCTTGGTATGAACTGTGATAATGGTGTGTCCATCAAATGTTGTATTTGATGTAGTTAGAATACTGATAAGAGGTTCATACTCAAACATAAGGTATAAGGTAGCCGCATTATTGTTTCATGTTGAAATCGCAATTTTTTACATTGGAGTTTGCCTTTATTCAGGTGCACATTAAGTTTTTGTTTACTTGGTTATCAGCTATCAGATCAACACAACATTCGATACTCAAAAAACGTGAAATTCAGACATGGGAACATTTGTTCAGTTTTTATCAAAGGACAAGTTGCAGTTACCTAGCTATTTGCAGAACCATTGTTGGGAACCCGTTTACTAAACCATCCAATCCCCAATCTATAGAGTTGTTATGAAAATTATACAGTTGTACATCAACTTGCACATCTAACATAAATTTAAATAATAATCAAGTTGTTATCTTCGATTTACGTAACTAAAAACCTTTATTTCATCATGCTCATTAAGAGCTTACACATACTATTTCAGTTGATCTTTCGTTTCGATTAACCTGCTCGTGCGCAAATATTGACAAATAGCGCGTGGATTTTTTTGGTGCTCAAATTTTCTCTCGTGCGAGGTTTGACGTTTAAAGTTTGCATTGTAAACACAAAATGCCCCGTGTGAAATCATCTGATGTGTGATGTTCATTTGAGTGCGTTGTTGAAAGGGGTGATTTTATAGATGTTTGATAATTAGACATTTTGAACGCTAAGGTGTTTCTATTTGAGTAGGGTTGGTCATTTTCGTTTTTTACTGAATACTTTGGCAACCTACTGAATCAATTTGTTTGGTTTTCAATCGACTTTTACAATTGCGTCTCCCTCGTGTCAACACATTCAACACAAAACTCCAATGATATCAACTCGTCAATCGAGTTTCTCGCGGCGCAGTTTTACAACAAAAAAACAACAAGAAATTTACGATAAAAACAGCATTTTTAAAAACTTCATCCGAACAACCAGAACACCAACAGCAACAACAATCCAATCACAGAGTCATGTGTTTTTCCGCTTCTGATAAAAACATGCATGTGCAAAACTGCCTCAGCGGATGAGCGGTAACTACGGAAAACTTTTAATTTGACTTCGATTTGAAATTTTAATCAAATAATTTTTTTTACCTTTAAATGAAATTTAATATGCCAACTAAGACAGTGGTTAAATTAAATTTGTTCAATGAATAATCCGCCTTTACACGGACCAGCTTCGCATAGCTGCATAGTTTGTGGTAATTTTATCTGCGAGCGAAATCATGATGAATTATTGGGGCTCTATGCATATTGGTGAATTGTTTGTGTCACGGGAGAGAAAGTGTGTGCTGATTTTTGTCATGTGATGGGGGTTAAACGGTATAACGATAATGATGGTTTGACGATACAGTGAATTGGTAGACGGAAGTTAAGTTTGAGGGGATTGCGGATTTTTGCATTGGAATACAAATAAATAAATAATAAACTTCCACCAGATTACATAGTTCATACTCGACTAGTAAACAAATTCGTAGTTTTCCGGGTGCCATGGAATATGGAATTCGGAATGATTGGTCCAATCAAACTGAGCACCATCAACCACGTAATGTGTTGGGATATTTTTATGAAAGTTTTCATCCATCGCATAAATTTTGAAATCGCCGGTTTCTGTCAATCGCCGAATACCAGGTGTGCCAATACTACCGGGGTTTGTTCGGTCAGATTATCAGATTGAAGTTTACTCAGCTGCTTTCATTCTTTTTTAAATTAGTTTATACCATGGGTTTTGTTCGGTTCGGTGAGTTTTTTTGGTTTAGTGGATCATAAACCGTCGTAAACCTTACTGCACAGTAGAAGTAACTTAAATCACTTTATTACCTGTTAATCGAAGTATGCAGCTCAGTCAGTGGCTGGCGCGTATTTGTGGCAGGTTAAGAGGTTTCATTCTAGCAGGCAGATAACCTAAAATAATTTTGTCAATTTCACATCTCAAATGAACAAAGTAACAGCCCGATCATGCAATGCCAGATGTTCACTAAAATGTATTCTAAAAAACTCCAAATATTCACAACCATTTCCACTTGCAGGAACTTGCCGTCCAAGAGTCGCGAAGAGCAGGAGCGCCACCAGAAGATGTATCAGGAGATGGTTGAGGCTGCGCGGAAGAAAGAGCTAAAGGAACAGAAGCAACGGCAGAAGCAGCAGTCGGTGAAGAACCGCCATGAAACGCAGATCGCCACCGCTGCTCACATGTGGACGACAGATTTTCTGCCTAACTTCGAAGAGAAGTGAGTTGATTTTTTGGTTTTTACTTGTTAGATATCGATTTTTTTTGTAATAAAAGCAGTTGAACACATGTTAGTTTTAATAGTTCACAACAGATAACATTTGTGATTATCAAGGGCAGTCTAACTGTTTTGCGTAAATAAAAAACACTATACTAAATATATTGAAATTTATCAGTAAATCTTCTGTCGAATCTGTCGGTAAATAACCTTTGATTTCAAAATCAACAATTAATAACAATAAAATCATAATAATTATTCATAATAAACTTTATAACTGAGAAAAATAAATCTCAACTAATTAGTTTTTAATAACTGCACTGCAACGTAAATCATCACCTGAATGTTCTCAGACGCAACACGAAGCAGTGTCTCGAACTGTGGTGGCACGGTCTGCCATCATGTGTACGCGGCCGAGTATGGTCCATGACAATTGCCAATCAGTTAAATATCACTAAAGGTTGGTGGCACATGTTGCATGGTTACATGTTTTCTTACGTGCCACTTTTAATTAGGGCATTTGTTTCGTGAAATGTGATAATCAATCCGGAATGCCAGGTCAGACTTTAGGTATGCTAACTAAGTCTATGATACTGTTGATAATGTTTTCGAACGTGTATGATTTAAGCATGTTGCTCGATGAACAATTTTTGCAGAAAATTTTCATTCCTCATCTTCATTATGATCAATGCTTACTTTAGTTAGTCCACAGGCTGCTTTATCGTGTCACATAAACGGTCACTTATATTCTTGATTTAATTAACTATTATTACGAGAACTGGCTTTAACGAAAAAGAAATCCGAAAAAGTTTCTTTCAGATCTCTACCAAATCTGCTGCACACGAGCACGTGAACGCCTGTTAGCCTACGCACGCAAATCATCCAGCTCATCTGATCAACATCCTAATGTTTCATCTCCACACGTGGATGCTGAGGACGATGGCTCCCAAGCGTCGACCAGCAGCAGCACGGCCACGTTGGAGTCACGTCCAGAAAGGACGCCGCCCGTTTCACTGAAGATATCACGGACGTACTCCGACGTCAGCTCCAGTTAGTTTTGACTCGTTTCATCTAAGCTGACTGTACGGTATTTATGAGTTTCTTAATTTTCTTAGTGCAAGATGTTTTTTAAGGTTCCGTGAATCGTGAATCGACGATCGAGCTCATCCACATGGATGTCCAGCGCACCTTCCAGTCGTTATGCATCTTCCAGGCCGGCGGGCCGTATCATGAAATGCTGATGGATCTGCTGGGCGCGTACGCCTGTTATCGACCCGACATTGGATACGTTAGTCAACATTCAAAGTCAATTTTTTTCTATATTAGTCAAAATGAATAGAGCACTCAAGTGGTTATCAACTTATAAAATGCACTTGTAGGTACAAGGAATGTCCTTTGTCGCCGCCCTCCTGCTGCTTAACATGGACGCTGTCGCAGCATTCATCGCCTTCGCCAACATGCTCAACTGGCCGCTCCAGGTAAATAAAAAAAATAATTTAAATGAAAATGTCTGTTTTTGAACAAATGCTTTGAATTTTTTTCAGCTAACAATGCGCGGTTCAAAAATGACCGTTCAGTAATTTAATCTGATTTTGAAATGTTTTCGCAACTCATTCACGAATTCAATAATTTATTATTTCAGCGCGCTCTCTACTGCATCCGCCAACCTGATATGACTCATTACTTCATTGCCTACGACCAATACTTCGCCCAACAATTACCTGCTCTTCATGAACACTTTGATGAACTTGATATTCGCCCTGATTTGTACCTGATTGAATGGTTGGCGAGAAAACCTACATAAGTAATCCTGAATAATCTATGGATTTTACAACATTGATTATAAAAAGGTTTCAAATTATGATATATTTTCATAATTTAGGTGGCTAGTAATTATTGCAGTTTTTGTATTATTTTCAGGCTGTACACCATATACGCCAAACCGCTGGCACTGGACGTGGCCTGTCGAGTGTGGGATCTGTACTTGCGAGATGGTGACGAGGTGTTGTTCAACACTGCCTTGGGTAAGTGACTGAGAAAAAACTCAAGTGAAATTCAAGTGTATAACGGAAACTATTTCGGCAGAGAGTTCTTTTAGATTGCTCATTTTGTATTTGAAACACGGCGAATTTCTTTATTTGATTTTCAGGCATCCTTGCGCTGTTTGAAGACGATCTGATGTCTTACGAGTTTGACCAGGCCGTTCAACTATTGTCTCATCTGCCACAAGATGCGCAGGCATTCGATGCGAATAAATTATTCGATCATGTATCGACTATGCCTACTTTTAGGTGGACTACAAAACTTTCGATTAAATGTTCTGGTTTTGTTTTAATGGACAGCTGTATCCAAAGTGTTGCAATAATTAACGTTGTGTTTTTACTGATCTCTCATGTAAATCCTTGTGATAGTGATCAACGAAATAGTTTTTCAGGAACACCGGTAAAATTCTGCTGGGCGCTGCCGCCAAACGGAAGACGTTCAACGAGCTCCACAAACTCGTCACCCAACGGCTTACTGTGGCCGCTGATGGCACCGCTTCATTCAGTCTTCATGGTCACGATGCTAGTGGATCATCATTACATGCAGTCACTGGTTCGGTAACCTAGCTTATTATTATTAGTTGTCAGAACATTTCCGTGTTGTTTCAATCAAGCTGTCAGAACAGAATATTTTTATTCAAATGAATTATTTTTAATTGAAAAATTGAAAAAAGTACTTTCAACAAAATTATTTAAATCAAAAATTACTACCGTTGCAGTCACATCTGGCCACTCGCGCGGCCCGTCGGACACGTCCTCGATCGGTTCGTCGTCCAATCACCAGATGAAGATGAGCAAGAGCATCAGCGGTTTCATGCAAGACTGGCTGGCGTCGGCCAGCTATGGTGACATGGTTGGTCCGGCTCACAAATTATTGGCACAATAAAGACACTGTTACGTAATGAAAATCGTATAGCATTGTTCTCCTAGAAGATGTGTTCAAGTAAAAAGTTCATCAGAAATTGTTGGCCATTGAGCTTCAGTGAACCAAGTTGACTTTAGTGTAGGAAAAAGCAATGATCGAATCGCTGTTTGAACTATGGTGGATGTACGATGGACCAGGACTGTACTATGTTTGTACTGGTAGTTACTCAACTCAATGAAAAAGAAAATTAATTCAACTGCTGAGTATATCCAAGTCTAAACCAAAGTCTAAGCTTGAGCCTAGGCCTAAGCTGTTTATCTTGATTTTGCTTGACCTTTTCAGCAAAAATCGCTTCAATCGCACAGCTCACCCTCGCGATCCAACTCGGGAGCAGCCGCACGGCGGACCACCGTCTCCACACGGACACACTGTGCCTCCTCTTGTGAGTCCGCGCGTACGTACGCTCAACAACAGCAAGGATCAACAACAACAACAGCCAATGGCGATCGGACCGAGTTTCGACGTGCACTTTCGGAAACACCGACCACACCAATGGCCGAGGGCAGGAAGTTCACGGATGATGATGTCACAACGCCTGTGGCTGAGTTGTGCAACAACGGCGATAACATCAACAATAGCAACAATAACAACAGCAGCAACAGCAACAACAGCAACAGCAACAACAACAGTAACCGGAAAGCTGTTGGAGACGTAGAAGATCGACTGATCATTGTACACCGAGAGGCGGAAGATGTCGTTGCGGATGAACAGGGCAGTGTTGTTGCGGTTGAGAAGGAGAATGTTGTTGTTGTAGAGAATGTTGTTGTTGAGAGTGAAACGGTTGAGGATGTGGCTGACGACAGTAAAGAAGAAGAACCCGATTGTATTGTTGAGAGATTGTGAACTTTGTTTTCAAATCATTCTTACTAAATGCTCATGTAAAATTTGGTGTACTTCAGTTCTACAAAAGCTTGATTGGCCTTCGACTGTCCGTTTCTGTTTCAAAATGTTTACTTAATTTTTTTATTCATTCCTTGAAATTAGATTTTTGCTATACTTCTCTATGTTTCGTTCTCTCCTATTTAATTATATGTATTCGGCCCAACTTTCCACTTTCACTATCCTCCTAACTCTATCTCTCTAATTTTGCCAAGTGCCATTGGATCACATTTGTTTAGTAAGTTAATGAGTTGCAGATTTCTAACAATATATTATTATGATGAATTTGTATGATAATTTGAGTTTCAATTGCTACCCGCCATTGTGATTTGTAAATAACTCTGATTACTTAATTTTGTATTTGTGTATTTTTTCTGACTTTGTTATTTTTATATTATGTGAGCCAGACAATCAACGAAAAACACTCCTGTTAGACTTTGGTCTTAGTATTAAAAGTCTTGTTACTAAATTTAACTTTAAATCACTTCTTTTAAGGAGTATAGCATTATAATAGCTGTCCAACAAAACGACTTATATACACTTGTTTGCACTACTTCTCCACATTTCTTATACACTTTTTTCACTTTCTGTTGTGAAGAGCACTCATGGAAAATTTATTCATATTTTGCGTGTTTGAATATATCTATTCTTCTGTATAACATAAAAGCAAGCACTGTTAAAACTACCTGGAACATCACCAACTTTTTATTCGTTCAATCAACCTTACTGTACACTTCTAGAAGCATGCGAGTTTTCGTGAAATCTTTCATCAGCAGTGCGTGTTATTTATTTTTAGATGTTTCAATTATTTCAATGTTTATTTATTTAATAACTTGTATTATATATTTTATATTTTTATTATATGTAAACTGGACGCAAACCACCAAGACCTACTTTGTTACATGTAATCTACCTGAATAAAAAAATTGATAAGCATAAGAATTTTATCATCAATATATTTATTGACAAATGTATACAGTATATCACATATGTATTAATCAAAGTCTGAATCATGAAAAGTCTATTGTTTCTCAAAGTTTCATTAACAGTTCATGTGCATGCTGTAGACTGGGTGAATGTTGTACACTTTTACAATACGTGTTCCATTATAATACTATTATCCCATGGAATTAGTTCCATAACAATGATTGTTCTGTTTTGAATAATATGTTCAAGAAATAATTTTGCAGAACTTAAGATATTTTCTAGAAACGTATCCATCAAATTTCACCTAATTTTTTCCTGTTGAAACATGATTACTATATTATTTAAGCGAAACAGTTTTTGAATACCCTTAATTTTCGAAACACATTAACTCGCATAAAAAATCACTATCTTCAGCAAAAATATTCAAGACAAAAGCATCGTTAACTCTATATTAGATATTACCGTCCCATGCTCCTGTTTTTTTCGCTCCTTTGTACTCAATATTCCACGCGAGCTCAAGGAGAAATCTTACTTTTGTATCAACCTGTCTTTAACTGTAATCGTTAAGTTTATAATCAAAAAAATCTTGTTGAATTTTCGAAAAAAAACATCGATAGACAAACTTAACCAATAGATATTTTTTTTCCTGAACCCGTGGATCTGTCTGTGATAATGAGGAATTTTTTTCAATTTTGGTGAAGGGGTAAAAGTGTGAAACCCCCTTCAAAATCGATGAAACATCACGTTTTCGTTGAAACAAGGAATGAATTTCGGCAACTTTTTGCATTTGAATGAAGAAACCAGTATCTCCAACAACAAAAATACTTACAACAAGAATACGGTATTGTAAAAAAATTGTTTTCGTCTAA
>OZ038446.1:4357348-4362348 GCA_964036265.1 Daptonema setosum | reverse complement strand
GGCGCTTTGGTTAGCTTTAGAATGAGAAAGTGGTCCGAACCGAGAATATAACTCAGACTTTTATTGGCTTTCACAGCCCGAAAGTAATGCCTGGAAAATCCGATTCTTCAAGGAATAAAATATGCAATGAATCCGAAATAGGTAATAATATGGTATAGGTATAATGGATTAAATGAGTAAGAAATACAGTAACCGTACAGTACCCGTTACTACCCCTCTTGAAAATGAACAAAAACAATTGAATTTCAAGGTAATAGACCAAAAATTATCACCGTAAATCAATGGAATTTTCAATAATGGATAGAATCAATGAATTATATGGAATCAAGATATATAATCACTGTAATGGATCAATATAATGAGTGAATCAATGAAATTTATGGAAAGAGAATCAATATGAGAATTTCAAGAATAAAATTCCTAGTGATAAAATAGTGATAAAACTAGAATTAATGTGAGACATGCATAGGTATGTAAGTACTCATTATAAGGCTAATTGAATCACAATATACTCAACTGAAAATAAGATAAGGTACCTGCAAATGTGAACACAATTCTTACTAAATGATAAATTCTCAAATCTAATAATATCACGAGTCACGACTATTCTGAAACCCATGTAATTTAGAATTAAGTTTAAGAATAAATTAAGCTTAGAACTTTAGAATTAGAAAATTATGCTTGCACGACCACGGCTGCCAGCGATGTACGAAGTACGAATTCGCCAGATATTAAGCCACGAGTCGTTGTCGCCTGTTGATGATGAAACTGTAAAGAACCGATGACATGAAGTTATGCTTTCTCAGCAATATCCACCTTTTCAAATCAACTTTCACAGCTGATCCTCACCAGGACTTTCGCAGTTTATCATATTTTAGACGAACTCACAGAAACATTAGACAAATTTAGTTTTTTACTATAAAAGTTACTACCGAGTGATGAATTAGCTTTAAGAAGTTAACACTATTTGACAAGATTAGAGTTAATAGTACTTGATCAGTTCAAGTCTGGATAGGAATTCGACGATCTGATCCTACTGACTTCTGCTTCAAACGTTCCTGAGGACTGCGGAGCACCGATTTAGAGTTTTCCAGACCTCGATTCCAACTTTTGAGGTTAGAATACAAACCGGTTAACGAACTGAACATACTAGGCGATACCATACTGTTGACATTGTGAAACTTTCGCAGTTTCTCTTCAACCCCACGACACTTTCGCAGCGTCGCAACATCGTCATGACACTTTCCCAGCGTCTCGGCAGCTTTATGACACTTTCGCAGCATCTCATCGACTTCATTACACTTTCGCAGCGACGTCGAACCTTCATGACACTTTCGCAGCGTCACCGAGATTGGTGTGGATTTCTCGTTCACACATCCAACTTCGAAATTCTTCCAATAAACGCCGTTTTTCTTCTTCTTCACTTTGCGTTTTGGTGTGGGCATTGGCTTGCCTCCCTCCTCTTTCAACAGACCAAGCTTGTACGGTGATGCTGACTGCTCCTGCATCTGAATCAATCCTGCAAAACTTCCATCTTCACCTGATGATAATTTCGGAGTAATGTCGATACCACAGTCATTTTTCAGACTGAATCCGAACTCATGTAAAGCCGGCATTCCCAAAACTAAGCCAACTTTACCCTGGAACTTCTCAATCACGTGAAACGGTAACTTCTTGGTTAGTTTACCGATCGACACTGCTAGTTTAACAAAACCACAGCATTTTGTTTTCAGATCGTTCACACAAGTCAACGTGTGAGAGCATGAATTGTCGATCTTCTTGCCAACTACTGAAGTCAAAAAGTCGATAGTAACAAGATTTACCTGTGCTCCAGTGTCAGGATGCCATAGTTTATCACCGATTTTTTCACTGTTAACAAACACGGTTGCACGAGCGTGTTCTTGACTGTTTTCAGATCTAGCTGCTCCGGCTCTATACCATCGTGCAGGTTTTTCGACCGTCACAGTGCCGACTGCAGATTTCGTAGACGAGCTGAAATCATCTGGTTTGGTGCCTTCAGTTTGCTGAGCCATGCATTTAGGAGCACCAGACTCTGAGGTTTGTCTGCACGGTTGTTGATTATCACTACATTGATCGTGACATTCTGGCTGATGCGATAACAGGCACTCACAATGATGACAATGCGAATGTTCACCATGGTTAGGAGCGTAGGTTGACTGCCAATTTTGATGCTGACATGACTGATGTTGATTATCATCCAGCTGGGCAGAGCGTGCTGAATAAACCTTCTTACCCTGACTGTTGCCTCCAGACACTCTTTTGTTGTTGCATTCAGATGCATAATGCCCGATTGACTGACATTTATAGCACTGAATTGGTCGCTGTGATGGTACAGATTGTTGCTGTTTAGGTGATTCATCACCATACTGTTGCTGTTGTGCAGTCTCATGCTTGTGATAGGGACACTGCTCACCAATATGATCGGTCTTGCGCCGACATTTGAAACAGTAGTGAATGTTGTATTCATCACGTACTCTCTCTTTCGTCTTCTCCTGCTTCACCTTCACATCAGCTGTCTCTTTGGCAAGTTCACGCAGCGCTAGCTTCTCTACAACGTCATCGAACGTTTTCTTAGGGTTCAGGAGATGTTCCTGAACATACAGCTTGTAGTCTTGTTCCTGTACGCCACGCTGTAGCTGTTCCATTAACATCAGGTTTGACTGCTGTTTATCGAGGTTGCTTAATGGGAACGTTAATTTCAGATCCCGAGCAAACACTTGGATCGACTCACCACGACGTTGAAATCGACTTCTGAACTGTTGGAACTTCAGTGCGTTGTATTTGGTGTCAGTGTACTTGTTTTTAAGGTACACAATAGCGTCAGCAAACGTTGGATTTGATAGGTCTTCATGGAACTGACGTCGAGCCAGGCCAGCGAGACAGTTTACCAAATGTCCTACCTTCACGGCATCATCGCTGGTGCGAGTCAACTGAAGTCTGTTCTCCAGTCCGAACAACCACGATTTAAAATCACCGGGTTTTGAACCATCGAAGCGTTCGAATCCTGATCCAGCCAGCGTGATTTCTGCTTGTTGTTGGGTTGACTGCTGGATCATTTGTTGAAACACTTGGCCCATAATCATAGACATTTCTTCAACCGACGAACGCGCTTGAATGTGCTGCTCCTGACTAGAGACAGGACTCGGTGTGAACGGAGCAAAATTAGCCGGTTGATGTTGCCTGCCTTCAATTCGCGTAGATGCCAGCTGCACTTTGGGTCCTCGAAGTGAGCTCCTGAACAGGCTACTGTCGTGGGAATGTCGGTTAGGTGCCTCACCCGTAGAAAATAGTTGACTGGGTGCTTCACCTGTCGATCTAGTGGCTGCCACAGCCGTTGAATGTTGATTGGGTGCCACACCCGTCGAATGTTGGTTGGCTGCCACAGCCGTTGAGTGTTGGTTGGGTGCCACACCCGTCGAGTGTTGGTTGGCTGCCACAGCCGTCGAGTGTTGATTGGGTGCCACACCCGTCGAGTGTTGGTTGGCTGCCACAGCCGTCGAGTGTTGGTTGGGTGCCACACCCGTCGAGTGTTGGTTGGCTGCCACAGCCGTCGAGTGTTGGTTGGGTGCCACACCCGTCGAGTGTTGGTTGGGTGCCTCACCCGTCGACTCACTAAACTGGCTGACCTGATGCCTAAGACCACTGACAGTGTGCGGCGGGCCGGACAACCCAGGACCTGCAGCACCATCCTCACGTTCAATCGAAAGAGCACTGAGCGGGCCGGACAACCCTTCATCTGCAGTAGCACGATCGATGTCTGTCTGATTGAAAACTGACCTGTTTTGATGAACTGCACCCGACACTCGAACCTGACTGTCATCCTCATCGTCCGAGTCGACGCCCAGCTGTGCCATCACGTTCGTCATCTGCGCATCATCTTCATCGGGAGTGGCCTCGATCTCGGGTGGTGGCTCGCTCCATGGCAGTTGCTGAATCGTGCTGAAGATGGTATCAATCATTGCAAATATTTTTGTAGAAATCTCGGCACACGAGTTTTCAGTGGGTGGTTTTGGAGCTGAGCAATAAGAGAGCGGGGGATAATTCCGAATCACATTACGAAACAGCTTATATAAACGTCCAATTTCTGCAAAATCCTCCTTATCTAATGCCGAAGCATATAACTGAAGAGCACTATCCTTTGTGAGGAAATACTCCGGAGCCGGGCGACCCCGTGTGTTGACCATGCTGATGTTGGTTCTTCACTCGGCGCCGGCTTGAAATTAGGTTTTCCTACACTTTTGATGTCGAAAACAATTAATTTTTAATTTTTGAAGAATTAATTTTTTTTTGAAGAAAATTATTCGGACCGAAGGTTGGTTTCCAGGCGAAAAGGAGCGCCAAATAAACAAAAGGAAGCCTTCACGGCGCTTTGGTTAGCTTTAGAATGAGAAAGTGGTCCGAACCGAGAATATAACTCAGACTTTTATTGGCTTTCACAGCCCGAAAGTAATGCCTGGAAAATCCGATTCTTCAAGGAATAAAATATGCAATGAATCCGAAATAGGTAATAATATGGTATAGGTATAATGGATTAAATGAGTAAGAAATACAGTAACCGTACAGTACCCGTTACTTTAGTGAGTGAAAGAGTTAATGAGTGAGTGAGTGAGTGAGTGAGTGAGTGAGTGAGTGAGTGAGTGAGTGAGTGAGTGAGTGAGTGAGTGAGTGAGTGAGTGAAAGAGTGAGTGAGTGAGTGCGTGAGTGAGTGAGTGAGTGAGTGAGTGAGTGAGTGAGTGAGTGAGTGAGTGAGTGAGTGAGTGAGTGAGTGAGTGAGTGAGTGAGTGAGTGAGTGAGTGAGTGAGTGAGTGAGTGAGTGAGTGAGTGAGTGAGTGAGTGAGTGAGTGAGTGAGTGAGTGAGTGAGTGAGTGAGTGAGTGAGTGAGTGAGTGAGTGAGTGAGTGAGTGAGTGAGTGAGTGAGTGAGTGAGTGAGTGAGTGAGTGAGTGAGTGAGTGAGTGAGTGAGTGAGTGAGTAGGTGAGT
>OZ038446.1:4344148-4352148 GCA_964036265.1 Daptonema setosum | reverse complement strand
TATTTTTTATACATTGTTATAGAATAGATTGGTCCGGGTTTCCTGTTACCAGAAATTAATTATGCAATGAATTAAGCGCAGTTTTCTCATGTTGACCAAATGTTATGGGAGTAAAACATTTCATTCCAAGAAAATTTGAGAGTGCGCCCAAAACAGATTTGAATTCAAATTGCGCGCCAAAAGGTTATTGGCTAACAAGAAACCCTGGACCGGGCTATGTATGTAAACGAGTGTGAATAAATATTCCAACTTGTGACTGGCAGTAGTCAACTGCTTGATCCCATGTCTTATAATGGGCTGTGTTGGACAGTACATAACAAACACCACCGTATTCCACCTGAAAATAAATGCCAATTGTGAGTGAGCTAATGGGTGAGTGAGCTAATGGATGAGTGAGCTAATGGATGAGTGAGCTAATGAATGAGTGCAAAGTTGGGAACCTGGAAAAGTGAGTGAGTGAGTGAGTGAGTGAGTGAGTGAGAGAGTGAGTGAGTGAGTGAGTGAATGAGTGAGTGAGTGAGTGAGTGAGTGAGTGAGTGAGTGAGTGAGTGAGTGAGTGCGAGTGAGTGAGTGAGTAAGTGAGTGAGTGAGTGAGTGAGTGAGTGAGTGAGTGAGTGAGTGAGTGAGTGAGTGAGTGAGTGAGTGAGTGAGGATGTGAGTTACCGCACATCCGAACCATCAGCTCGGGTGAGTGACTGACTGAGTTGATGGCAGAGTATGTATATGAGTTAGAATTGAGTTGATGGGCGAGCGACTGATTGAGTGATCGAAAAAAGTGAGTGAGTGTGTGAGTCTACGAGTGAGTGAGTGAATCAGCAATGATACCTGTGGATTTTTCTTGTCCGTCACCACTCCATTGCACGTATAAGTTTGCGCCTTTACAAGCTGCAGCAAACTTAGAAGTACCAACAAACGAACCACCCCGCCGTACATTATTATGTACCCTAGTAAAAAAATGTAAAAAGAAGTAAGAATAGATAAAAAAAAATGATGCAGAAAACATACAGAAAAAGTCGAAAAGACACAGGAAGAAAAGGATGCAAAGAAGATGCAGAAAAGATGCAGAAAGAACGCCGAAAAGATGCTGATAGTCTGCTGAAAAGATGCAGCAAGAACGCCAATAAGATGTCGAGAGACTGCAGAAAAAATGCAGAAAGAACGCCGCAAAGATGCTGAGAGTCTGCAAAAATGCAGAATAGAAGAAAAGAAATACGAAAAGATGCAGATGATCATGAAGGTTTCCTTATCAAACGTCGAAATAAATTTGAAAAGTGCACAGAAAACTGTTTAAGCAAAATCCATACTGTAGAAACTCATCGTTAACTATAAATCTCGTCGGTTGCTATCGACCAAAGCCCACCCATGGTTCATTCGAATAGTACAGGGTGTCCGAACCAGGCATGACTAATGCTTTTGTCCATTCACTGGCCTCCAAAGGGGATATTCGTCAAAGAAACGGAACCGGCAGTTTTCCGATCATTCTACATGGAACAAACTCGACTTTTTCATATGCCAAAGAGGGGGAATTCCACGTTTCCCACCCCTTCTCATCTGCTAGTGGTTCGACTAGTGTGGCCGGCATTCACAAACAGTTGGTAGACAGATTTTCAAACTCGCGCCATTTTTGTCGATATTGTAAAATAAATTTTTCTTGAAAAAATTATAATAAACAAAAGGAAGCCTTCACGGCGCTTTGGTTAGCTTTAGAATGAGAGAATGGTCCGAACCGAGAATATAACTCAGAACCTTTTATTGGCTTTCACAGCCCGAAAGTAATGCCTGGAAAATCCCAGTCTGAAGGAATCAAATATGCAATGAATCCGAAATAGGTAATAATAAGGTATAGGTATAATGGATTAAGTGAGTAAGCAATACAGTAACCGTACAGTACCCGTTACTACCCCTCTTGAAAATAAACAAAAACAATTGATATTTCAAGGTAATAGACCAAAAATTATCACCGGAAATCAATAGAATTGTCAATAATGGATAGAATCAATGAATTATATGGAATCAAGATATATAATCACTGTAATGGATCAATATAATGAGTGAATCAATGAATTTTATGGAATTAAACTAGAGAATCAATACGAGAATTTCATGAATAAAATTCCTAGTGATAAAATAGTGATAAAACTAGAATAAATGTGAGACATGCATAGGTATGTAAGAACTCATTGTAAGGCTAATTGGATCACAATATACTCAACTGAAAATAAGATAAGACACGTGAAATGTAAACCCAATTCTTACTAAATGATAAATTCTCAAATTTAATAACATCATCAGTCAGGACTATTCTGAAAACAATGTGAATTAGAATTAAGTTTAAGATTAAATTAAGCTTAGACATTTAGATTTAGAAAATTAGACTTGTACGACCACGGCTGCCAGCGATGTACGAAGTACGAATTCGCCAGGTGTTTAGCCACGAGTCGTTGCCGCCTGTTGATGATGAAACTGTAAAGAACCGATGACATGAAGTTATGCTTTCTCAGCAATATTCACCTTTTCAAATCAACTTTCACAGCTGATGCTCACCAGGACTTTTGCAGTTTTTCATCATATTTTAGACGAACTCACAGAAACATTGACAAATTTCGTTTTTACTATAAAAGTTATTACCGAGTGATGAATTAGCGTTAAGAAGTTAACACTATTTGACAAGATTAGAGTTAATAGTACATGATCAGTTCAAGTCTGAATAGGAATTCGACGATCTGATCCTACTGACTTCTGCTTCAAACGTTCACGAGGACTGCGGAGCACCGATTTAAAGTTTTCCAGACCTCGATTCCAACTTTTGAGGTTAGAATACACACCGGTTGACGAACTGAACATACTAGGCGATACCATACTGTTGACATTGTGAAACTTTTGCAGTTTCTCTTCAACCCCACGACACTTTCGCAGCGTCGCAACATCGTCATGGCACTTTCTCAGCGTCTCGGAAGCTCTATGACACTTTCGCATCATCTCATCGACTTCATTACACTTTCGCAGCGACTTCGAACCTTCATGACACTTTCGCAGCGTCACCGAGATTGGTGCGTTCTTGTTCACGCATCTAACTTCGAATTTCTTCCAATAAACGCCGTTTTTCGTCTTCTTCACGTTGCGTTTTGGTGTTGGCATTGGCTTGCCTCCCTCCTCCTTCAACAGACCAAGCTTGTACGGTGATGTTGACTGCTGCTGCATCTGAATCAATCCTGCAAAACTTCCATATTCACCTGATGAAACTTTCGGAGTAATGTCGATACCACAGTCATTTTTCAGACTGAATCCGAACTCATGTAAAGCCGGCATTCCCAAAACTAAGCCAACTTTACCCTGGAACTTCTCAATCACGTGAAACGGTAACTTCTTGGTTAGTTTACCGATCGACACTGCTAGTTTAACGAAACCACAGCATTTTGTTTTCAGATCGTTCACACAAGTCAACGTGTGAGAACATGGATTGTCGATTGTCTTGCCAACTACTGAATTCAGAAACTCAATAGTGACCAGATTTACCTGTGCTCCAGTGTCAGGATGCCATAGTTCATCTCTGATATTTTCACTGTTGACGAACACGGTTGCACGAGCTTGTTCTTGACTGGTTTCAGATCTAACTGCTCCGGCTCTATACCATCGTGCAGGTTTTTCGATCATCACAGTGCCGACTGCAGATTTCGTAGACGAGCTGAAATCATCTGGATTGGTGCCTTCAGTTTGCTGAGCCATGCATTTAGGAGCACCAGACTCTGAGGTTTGTCTGCACGGTTGTAGATCATGACAGTCTGGCTGATGCGATAACACGCATTCACAATGATGACAGTGCGCATGTTCACCATGGTTAGGAGCGTAGGTTGACTGCCATTTTTGATGCTGACATGACTGATGTTGATTATCATCCAGCTGAGCAGAGCGTGCTGAATAAATCTTTTTACCCTGACTGTTGCCTGCAGACATCCTTTTATTGTTGCATTCAGATGCATAATGCCCGATTGACTGACATTTATAGCACTGAATTGGTCGCTGTGAAGGTGCAAATTGTTGCTGTTTAGGTGATTCAACACCATACTGTTGCTGTTGTGTAGTCTCATGCTTGTGGTGAGGGCACTGTTCACCAATATGATCGGTCTTGCGCCGACATTTAAAACAGTAGTGAATATTGTATTCTTCACGTACTCGATCTTTTGTCTTCTCCTGCTTCACCTTCACATCAGCTGTCTCTTTGGCAAGTTCACGCAGTGCCAACTTCTCTACGACATCGTCAAACGTCTTCTTAGGATTCAGGAGATGTTCCTGAACATACAGCTTGTAGTCTTGTTCCTGTACGCCACGCTGTAGCTGTTCCATTAACATCAGGTTTGACTGCTGTTTATCGAGGTTGCTGAATGGGAACGTTAATTTCAGATCCCGAGCAAACACCTGGATCGACTCACCACGACGTTGAAATCGACTTCTGAACTGCTGGAACTTCAGCGCGTTGTATTTGGTGTCAGTGTACTTGTTTTTAAGGTACACGATCGCTTCATCGTATGATGGGTTCGACAAGTCTTCGTGAAATTGTCGTCTAGCCAGGCCCGCGAGACAATTTACCAAATGTCCGACTTTAACTTCATCATCGCGTGTCTTCGTCAGCTTCAGTCGATTTTCTAGCCCGAATAGCCATGATTTGAAATCACCCGGACGTGAGCCGTCGAAGCGTTCAAATCCCGAACCCGCCAGCGTGACTTCTGCTTGTTGTTGGGTTGACTGCTGGATCATTTGTTGAAACGCTTGGCCCATAACCATGGACATCTCTTCGACTGCTGAGCGTGTTTGAACATTTTGTCCCTGGTTGTTGATAGGACTCGGCGTGAATTGCGAAAAATGTTCCGTCTCATGTTGTCTGTCGTCGATTCGCGTAGATGCTAATTGCACCCTGGGTCTACCAAGTGAGCTCCTGAACATGCTACTGTCGCTTACATGTCGTTGTTGTTGCTGCGACTGCGTTCGATTAGCCGTTGATTGAGTGCCATTCGTGCGACCCTGTTCGCGTTGAGGGTATCGACTGTATGCCTCACCCATCGAAAAACTGTAATTGGCTGCCTCAGCCGTCGTGTGTTGCATGGCTGCCTCAGCCGCTGGATGTAAAATGGGTGCCTCACCCGCTGGATGTAAAATGGCTGCCTCAGCCGCTGGACGATTGGGTGCCTCACCCGCTGGACGAATGGCTGCCTCAGCCGCTGGACGAATGGGTGCCTCACCCGCTGGACGAATGGCTGCCTCAGCCGCTGGACGAATGGGTGCCTCACCCGCTGGACGAATGGCTGCCTCAGCCGCTGACTTACTAAGCTGGCTACTCTGATGCCTAAGACCACTGATAGTGTGCGGTGGGCCGGACAACCCAGAACCTACAGCACCATCCTCACGTTCAATCGAAAGTGCACTGAGCGGGCCGGACAACCCTTCATCTGCAGTAGCACGATCGATGTCTGTCTGATTGAAAACTGACCTGTTTTGATGAACCGCACGTGACACTCGAACCTGACTGTCATCCTCATCGTCCGAGTCAGCGCCCAGCTGTGACATTACGCTCGCCATCTGCTCATCATCTTCATCGGGAGTGGCCTCAATCTCTGGCGGCGGCTCGTTCCATGGCAGTTGCTGAATCGTGCTGAAGATGATATCAATCATTGCAAATATTTTAGTAGAAATTTCGGCACATGTGTTTTCAGTGGGTGGTTTTGGAGCGGAGCAATAAGAGAGCGGGGGATAATTCCGAATCACATTGCGAAACAGCTTATATAAACGTCCTATTTCTGAAAAATCCTCCTTATCAAGTGCTGCTGCATATAGCTGGAGAGCGCTTTCCTTAGTGAGGAAATACTCCGGGGCCGGACGACCCCGTGTGTTGACCATGTTGTTGTGGAGTCTTCACTCGGCGCCGGCTTGAAATTAGGTTTTCCTACACTTTTGATGCCGAAAACAATTGATTTTTAATTTTTGAAGAATTAAAAACAAATTTATTTATTTATTTTTTTTTTTTTTTGAAGAAAACAATTCGGACCGAAGGTTGGTTTCCAGGCAAAAAGGAGCGCCAAATAAACAAAAGGAAGCCTTCACGGCGCTTTGGTTAGCTTTAGAATGAGAGAATGGTCCGAACCGAGAATATAACTCAGAACCTTTTATTGGCTTTCACAGCCCGAAAGTAATGCCTGGAAAATCCCAGTCTGAAGGAATCAAATATGCAATGAATCCGAAATAGGTAATAATAAGGTATAGGTATAATGGATTAAGTGAGTAAGCAATACAGTAACCGTACAGTACCCGTTACTTTATTATAAACTTGACGTGTTTGTGTACATCTGGAAAAGTTTTCCACTGAGCCAAGAAATTTGCGCGCCAATACTAAAAGGCCGCATGTTGCCCAAAACTTCTGATGATGAAACATCACTGCTAGCCTCAACTCCACTGCGTTGACTCCATAGTTTAGCACATTATACCATGGGATGATGATGACTGATGTGCCTGTTAACACTGATTGTCTGATGTTTCATTGTCAGACGTTTCGGGCCATAGTTTTGCATAACATACCGGAAACAACATTCCGGCTTTATATACAAGAACAGCCAATATAACCATTTTTTGGAAAACTTTCGTGAACTTTGGAATTTTTTTATAAACGACGTTCTCTTCATCCAGTTTAGAAGACAAAAGTTTGATCGCACAAGTTTGAGCGCTCATCCGCCGATTTCTCCCAATGAAGTGTGAATGCATCAAACTTGCTTTGAAGTCGACGAACAGTTATAAAATACGCAGACTGCACTCAGTTCTCAGATTTCTCCATTGTCCATTTTACTTTGAACTCAGATCGATTTTAGAATTTAGAACTATTGTTAAGCACACACTAGAATTAACCGGTATTTATTTGAAACTTAATCAATACAGACGGTTCGATACCGTATTTTCCTCCCAGTTTGTTAGAAACACTCGAGTATGGCTGGTTTATTGTTACTGCGTGTGGACTTGCACTGTCCCGGCGCGCATGTGAAACATTATTAACAACTTTGGCAGCAGTGTTACACCATTTTTGCGACTATGAACTATTTTTGGTTCTTGTTTAGAACTTTCAAGATGCATTGATGAAAATAGTTCCGAAAACTGAATGGGTTAAGTTTTGAAATTGATGAGGAAAAGATTGATATAAAACTGGGCATAATGTTTCACATGCGCGCAGGGACAATGCAAGGCCACACGCAGTAATAATAAACAATAATAGCGAACAGTCGTATATATTGAGGATAGCAATTAAAATCGTTTTTTCGTATAGGATCAGTAAAGCAAAAACTAAAGTTAATAACTAAATTTGTTTTTATTTGTAAAAATAAAAATCTAGTTTATTTTAAATAAACAAGCCATACTAATATCCTAGCTCTTAGTTATGAATAAAACACCATTGGGTGCGTCAGTCCACCGGCGGACGAGTCAAACCTCCAAAGGGAGGGGAATTTTACCGAAGAGGGGGGGGAATCGGCAGTTATAAGGACATTTCACCTATCGTTTAGGAACAACATATACTTTTTGAAACCGCCAAAGAGGGGGGAATTCCACTCTTTTTCACCCTTTCTCGTTCGCTACTGCGTCAGTCCAGGTTCGATTCGAATAAATTTCCGGGTATAATTGAATCCAATCAATACGAAACGTCTAATGGAAGGGTTATAGCCTATCCAAGAGTTCTTTTTACTTTTTCGAGTGTTTTTGGCGCGTTGTTTGAAATGGGATCTGCTTATGGCACGCTTTCAAATTTTCGATAAAACTCTCGTTCGCATGACATTTTGAAAACAAAGGAAAATTGGGGGTATTTTAATTTGTTGCTTGTTAACAAGATCATGTTAGAAATATTTTTTGACAAAACGAAGGAGGACCAAAAAAATTGCATAAGTGATAACAGGTGTAAGGAAAAATCTCGGTAATCATACATCAAGATTAAAACTTTTTTCGGGATTTTATCCAACATCTCGAAAAGC
>OZ038446.1:4319148-4341648 GCA_964036265.1 Daptonema setosum | reverse complement strand
TCACCAGATGTGTCTCTTCCCGCCATCAATTTTAATGGCCGGTGCATTCCACAGTAACGCTGAAAAGATACCCCGAAATTCAAGAACATGTAGCGTGGTATCCTCATTGATTGAGTGGGTGAGTGAGTGAGTGAACGAGCGAGTGAGTAAGTGAGTGAGTGAGTGAGTGAGTGAGTGAGTGAGTGAGTGAGTGAGTGAGTGGGTGAGTGAGTGAGTGAGTGCATGGGTGAGTGAGTGGGTGAGTGAGTGAGTTGGTAAGTGAGTGGGTGAGTGAGTGAGTGCATGGGTGAGTGAGTGGGTGAGTGAGTGAGGTGCCCTGTTGTTGTTGTAGGCAAATGAGCCTCTCCCCGTCACAATTTTTAAAGTGCCACGGCCGGTGCATTCCACAGTAACGGTGAAACGATACCCCGTCATTTCAAGAGCATGTAGCGTGGTCTCCTCTTTCTTCACGTATTTTGAGCACATTCGGTGTGTCGAGAAAGTGAGTGAGTGAGTGAGTGAATGATTGAGTGGGTGAGTGAAAGAGTGAGTGATTGAAATGGTGAGTGAGTGAGTGAGTGAATGAGTGGGTGAGTGAGTGATTGAGTGAGTGAGTAAGTAAGTGAGTGAGTGAGTGAGTGAGTGTTGAGCGAGAGCCTGATCAGACAACGCCAGTCTGGGTACAAATCGCACGCAATCCATCGGGGCACATCCGGACGACACATCATGATGTAGCTGAGTACCTAAATAAGTCAGTAAGTCAGTCAGTCAGTCAGTCAAACAGGCAGTCAGTCAGTCAGTCAGTCAGTCAGTCAGTCAGTCAGTCAGTCAGTCAGACAGTCAGTCAGTCAGTCAGCCAGTCAGTCAGTCAGTCAGTTAATCAGTTTGTCGCGATCAACGTGTTCATGTATCCTCATTCAGTACAGGAAGCGCCGACACTGAACGAGGACCAAATCTCTCACTCCGTTCGTCAGTCATTCAATCTGTGGTTCGTTGGATAAACGGGAACGTACGTGAGAGATACGGCAGTTCGGTATTTGTCCTGATCACACCGGGAGACGATCTGTCACTCCAGCCTCTGAATCTGCGCCAAACCATGAACACAATTATCAGTGGTAATCGTAGGTGTGCGTCCCGGCCCGGGCAGTCAATCTCTCAGGCAGGCTGTCGTTCATGGATGATTACGGCCTATAAAGTCAATTTTTCCATTTTCATCAAACTTTGCATTTTAACTTGTCAACAGTTTGTCAATCAGAAGTGAACCTGATCAAGTTTGATGATTTTTATGAGCGCTTTTCCCCCGTGTGAGTTGATAGCACATACCGATGCATCGATGGACTGCCGTGCCTAATTAAAAGCAAACCAGAGAGCCGATTAAGCGGACATACGTCAGTCAGTCAATCAGTCAGTCGGTCGGTCAGTCAGTCAGTCAAAACGGTCAGTTAGTCAGTCAGTCGGTCGGTTAGTCATTCAGTCAATCAGTGAGCCAACCTGCAATATTCTTGAAGATATAATTGGAATGTGATGTTTTCTTGGATTCGTTCATCACATCCGTTCCCATCCAAACTGTTAACGCTCATCGTAGATAGTCCATATCTGAATATTCAGTCAGTCAGTCTGTCAATCAGTCAGTCAGTCAGTCAGTCAGTCAGTCAGTCAAAACGGTCAGTTAGTCAGTCAGCTAGTCGGAAAATAATTATGATCGAACCCGTTCGGTCTCTCTGAACGAATACCAATCAAGTCAGCTTATCTGGCCTTACAACAAATCGATGGTATTCCATTCCTAAAAACTAGACAAATTAAAATCGCAAACTCAGCTCTCAGTAACTCAACAAAATCAGTCAGTCAGTTAGCTTTGCCAGTATGTACGTCAGTAAGTCAGTCAGTCAGCGTCGGTCAAACAGTCAGTCAGTCAGTCAGTCAGTCATACAATCAGCTAGTTAGTCAGATCAGTCAGTGAGTTACTCAGTTACATCCTTCAGTCAAAAAGTTCAGCTAGTTCGACTACTAAGCTGGTCAGCTAGTCAGGAACGAATCATGATCGAACCCGTTGGGTCTATCTAAACGAATTCCCACACATAGCCGAGCCACCTTAACTGCCCTTACAACAAGTGGATGGCGCGTGAAGCCTGAAAATAAGATATAGTATTAAATCGCACTCAGCCCTCAGTCATTCAACAAAATCAGCCTGGCAGTCAGTTGGCAACGCCAGCCTGTACATCTCAGTCAACCATGTCATCACTCAGTCAGAAAGTCAGCGTACCATGAAGATGAAGAAATATTTCACTCCAACCATAAGTCTTCATCTGTAGTTTGCATACGTCACCATTGAAGTAGTCCTTCGCATGGGCCCATGTTGTTCGATATCAAGTGAAATAAAGAGACGGTCAACTTATCCTTATATTCTATTATACATGAAACTAGTTTAAGGAAACTGTTGTAGAGTGAAAAAACGTTTTAGAAATAGAATAAAAAAGATATAATTAGCTGAGAGATAAGTAACTATTAAAAACCATAAAATGTGTTTATAAATGCAACCTACCTGATGAATCTTTTGACTTGCACGACCAATTGAAAACGGGCTCCCGCTCTTTCGGTTGTGGCGTGTTAAAAAAGGTGTTTGAGTAAAAAAAAGCTTACAGTAAAGTATTGGAAAAATTAAAAGTGAAAACCTGTGAATGATAATTCAATAACATACTAATGAGTGTTAAATAGCAAAACTCAAAGATTGAGTGAATGTTTAACAAGCAAGTGAATGAGTCAAAGAGTCAGTGAGTGATTGCAAATGAGTCAATTATCACGACCTGTAGTTATTCGAAGACCATGTGACCGAGTGAATGCCGGTTTGCCACATCGGCACCACGATTCCATCTGATCTGGTACCTGAATGCGGAAATATGGGATGTGAAAGTTGTGGAGTGGGTGAGCGAGTGAGTGAGTGAGTGAATGAGTGAGTGAGTGAGTGAGTGAATGGGTAATTGAGTGAGTGAGTAAGTGTGTGAGTGAATAAGTGGGTGAGTGAGTGGGTGAGTGGGTGAATGAGTGAGTGAGTGAGTGAGTGAGTGAGTGAGTGAGTGAGTGAGTGAATAAGTGAGTGAGTGAGTGAAACATTTAATGAGTGATAATGTGAGCCAGTGAAAAAGAGTGGCACCTGATATCCTCATTCCTTTGCTGGTGAGTCATTTCTTTTTTCATCTTTTCTTTATTTGCTTTGTCCAATCTGCAAAGAAAATACTTTATTACCCTAGTACAATTATGAATACGAATACACATGAAAACAAGTCCTTTCTTTTTTCCTGTTATTTTTTTCTTCTTTGTTGACTTTTGAGATGGCGAGTGGTATCTGCTCTTTTGGTTGAAGTAACCCCGGGGAACAGTCGGGGTAGCTGAATCCCCTTATCCGTTTCCCCGGAGAAAATTATCTCTTGGCGGGAGAGCGAAGACTGCCACCAAGACGACGGGTACACATTGCCGACAGGAGGACGACACCGGGCCCCCAGAGGAAACCGCAGGTCGTAATCATTCGAGACGAGCGTGGGACGGACAGTAACGACTTTCTACCACAACACCCGAACCGATCAAGACAATCGGTTTGACACGACGACATCACAACAGCGGTGGGCAACACTGGCCACGCCGCCGTGTCAGAACCGATCGCTCAAACGGTTCGGGTGATGCAGCCGAAAGTCGCAACTGTCCACCCCACGCTCGTCCCCATGACACGACCCAACCGCCCGAAGACGGCCCGATGACCGCCGAGGGCCCAACGTCGTCGACCGTCGGCGATGAGTACCCGTCGCCCAGCGTGTAGAACAATGGCGATGACTGTGTTGGCCCAGTTATTCCCTGATGAAGACCAGGCAGCCTGAAGTGGACCGCCCGTGTACCTGCAAATGACGAATGATAATGTCTTGACAGTCACAGCTTAGAATTAAAAAAACTGCCACTTTCTTATGATGGCGAATCGATGACTGCCAAATTTGGTTAGATGGCGACTGGCGGTTGTCCGCGAGACGATGTTTATTCAGCCGAATCTGAGTTGGTAAAGATGGGTGACCCTGATGAATGGCGACTGCTAAGTGTCAGTCTGACGACCCCTATTATTCCACATCTGAACCAGATGACGGGCACACATTGCCGTCAGGAAGACGACACCGGACCCCCAGAGGAAACCGCAGGTCGTGTTCATCCGAGACGAGCGAGGGACGGACGGTCGCGACTTTCTACCACAAAACCAGAACCGATCGAGGGCGACCGGTCCAGGAAATGTAGCAAAAAGTCACAACCGTCACACCCACGCCTGTCTCGTCCACGACCCAACCGCCCGAAGACGGCCCGATGACCGCCGAGGGCCCAACGTCGTCTCCTGTCGACAATGTGTGCCCGTCATTCAGGGCCCAGAACAATGGCAGCAACGGTGTTAAGCCCGTTCTTGACTGACGGCAATCGGGTAGCCAGGAGTAGGCCCTCCGTGTACCTGCGAACGATGAGTGATGACGACTTAAGGGTTGCTGCTTAGCAGCAACACAACCTGCCGAACCTGCGACTTGTTTATGATGCCCAATCGACCGCACCAATCGGTAAAGATGGGTGATCCTGATGAATGGCGACTGCTCAGTGTCTGTCTGACGACCCCTATTATGCCACATCTGAACCAGATGACGGGCACACATTGCCGACCGGAAGACGACACCGGACCCCCAGAGGAAACCGCAGGTCGTGTTCATCCGAGACGAGCGAGGGACGGACGGTAGCGACTTTCTACCACAAAACCAGAACCGATCGAGGGCGACCGGTCCGGGAAATGTAGCAAAAAGTCACAACCATCCACCCCACGCCTGTCTCGTCCACGACCCAACCGTCCGAAGACGGCCCGATGACCGCCGAGGGCCCAACGTCGTCTCCTGTCGGCAATGTGTGCCCGTCATTCAGGGCCCAGAACGATGGCAGCAACGGTGTTAAGCCCGTTCTTGACTGACGGCAATCGGGTAGCCAGAAGTAGGCTCTCCGTGTACCTGCGGACGATAAGTGATGACGACTTAAGGGTGGCTGCTTAGCAGCAACACAATCTGCCGAACCTGCGACCTGTTTATGATGCCCAATCGACCGCACCAGTTGGTAAAGATGGGTGACCCTGATGAATGGCGACTGCTAAGTGTCTGTCTGACGACCCCTATTATGCCACATCTGAACCAGATGACGGGCACACATTGCCGTCAGGAAGACGACACCGGACCCCCAGAGGAAACCGCAGGTCGTGTTCATCCGAGACGAGCGAGGGATGGACGGTCGCGACTTTCTACCACAAAACCAGAACCGATCGAGGGCGACCGGTCCGGGAAATGTAGCAAAAAGTCACAACCGTCACACCCACGCCTGTCTCGTCCACGACCCAACCGCCCGAAGACGGCCCGATGACCGCCGAGGGCCCAACGTCGTCTCCTGTCGGCAATGTGTGCCCGTCATTCAGGGCCCAGAACAATGGCAGAAACGGTGTTAAGCCCGTTCTTGACTGACGGCAATCGGGTAGCCAGAAGTAGGCCCTCCGTGTACCTGCGGACGATGAGTGATGACGACTAAGGGTTGCTGCTTACATAGCAGCAACACAACCTGCCGAACCTGCGACTTGTTTATGATGCCCAATCGACCGCACCAATCGGTAAAGATGGGTGATCCTGATGAATGGCGACTGCTCAGTGTCTGTCTGATGACCCCTATTATGCCACATCTGTACCAGATGACGAGCACACATTGCCGACAGGAAGACGACACCGGACCCCCAGAGGAAACCGCAGGTCGTGTTCATCCGAGACGAGCGAGGGATGGACGGTCGCGACTTTCTACCACGAAACCAGAACCGATCGAGGGCGACCGGTCCGGGAAATGTAGCAAAAAGTCACAACCGTCCACCCCACGCCTGTCTCGTCCACGACCCAACCGCCCGAAGACGGCCCGATGACCGCCGAGGGCCCAACGTCGTCTAATGTCGGCAATGTGTGCCCGTCATTCAGGGCCCAGAATGATTGCAGCAACTGCAACCGCGTCCATGACCTACTGATGATTGTGGTTTGCCTCCTGCCATGGGTGCTGAACTTTCATCTAAAAATGCTTGCCGCAGTGAATTTCGTTGTAAACAATTACTGATTAACTTTTTCTTTCTTTTACGTACGTTTTAATTTTTTGCTAAGTTGCATTGCTTTTAGTCATCTTATAGTATTAACTATTCTAACTGGGTATATTTGTCATGTTGTTCATTTCTTGTTCTGTAGTTAAATTTTACTTAACTACGTGAGTAGCAAGTTCTTTCATCATATATATATTTAATATAATGAAATAATATTACTATAAAAGTTACATTATACTTTATTTTGATAATGTTTATGATTTCAATCATTTTTTCGTTGCTTCAGAGAAATTATTCCTCAAATTAATCAAATTTTGATTTACACCGTGACACTTCTTTTCTTCGTTCACTTTACTTAAATTACTTTGGTTTACATTTCCTTAACCATATATAATTTTTGCACAGCCCATTACGCTACGACTAACTAGTTGCTCTTTCTGTATCACATTCGTTTCCCTTATTCAACAAATTATCAGCTTATTATGAGACAAAATTTAAATGCGGGCCAATGTATTTCTCGCCTCTCGACACCATCAGAAATCTAAAATAAATGGCGCGTTTTTAATCCAGTCTGCAACTCAACTATCAATGGTAAATATATTAACGAAAATAAAAATAAATATAATAACGAAAATTGAATAAATATATCAACCAAAATTTACTTGAACGAACTGAAAAAGCAAAAAAAATTTGGTTTGCCCCCGGGTAAATTGAAGCTCGTGAGTCGTGACACTTTGAACAAACGGAATGACATACATTTGCAAAGACTTATACATAGGGAAACCAACAATCATAAACTAAGGAAAATCTTCAATGAAGAAGACTACATACAGTACAATAAGTAATCAACAAACAGCATTATCAGTTTATTAGGAGACAAAATTTAAATGCGCGCCAATGTATTTCCCGGCACTATCAGAAGTCTTCCAGAAATGGGGCGCATTCGATTTCTGCTTTAAACTGAACTATGTAATAATGGTTATAAGAACGAAAATTGACTTTAACGAACTAAAAAGCGAAAAAAATTGGTTTTCCCTCATGTGAATTTGCACTCGTGATCCTCTAAACAAACAGAATTACATACAAAGGTTCCGTACTGACAAGAGAAAAATATCTGTTATAAACTAGGGAAAATTACTCTTCAAGGAGAATGGATACATATAATACGTATTAGACAATAATCAGATTATTAGGAGACTGAATTCTATGCCATTTTTCTCGATGGTTGCATCTACTTAGCCGGCGAGTCAACTGCAAATTTTCAGGAAACGTGGCGGCCGGAAAATTTCAGAAAACGTGCGACAGTTGACTTGATAATTGTGGCTGCAGTTGGCAGTCGGCGGCAGTTGACTGATCCTTTACTTATCGCAATCTATGTACTATGTGCTCACTTTTATGGTGCGCGTTCAAATTCAGCCTCCTAATCATGCTCTCAAACTCAACATAAAAAAACAATGATATAACATATAACCAAAAAATATTAATAAACAATAATAATGGCATTGATGATCGGACGGCGCAGACTTGAGATTTTTCTGGAGAACTCCCAAAATTTTTTTAGAATCCAGTGAAGTTCTTGATGCGCACTCGACTTATCTCATTTGACAGGCTCGATTCAGAAAAATACCCGATAAAATAAATTGAATTTTGAAAAATTCATAATTCTTGGTACAATTTCTATAAAAAATTGATAATATAACTGAGAAAACTCACCGAAAATCAAGCAGCCACCCGGTCGAGTCGTCGCACAGCCGAAAGCGGGTGCGAAGAGAAGATTTATAGAAAAACTTATGATTTTGGGACAGGAAATTATCACCTTTCTATTGAATCCGTTCTTCTTTTTTCTTGACAACATTTGTTTTTAAACAAACTCAAAGAACTTCTTAAAAGAACTCATAGATTCTCACCCGCTGTTCACCCGGTCGAAACGTGTTGAAAAGAAAACAAAACAAAAAATTAAAAAAACATGCAAAAACTGTGAAAAAAGAAAGGAAAAGAAAACTCAAATTAAATACCGATCAACAAAATAAAAAAAATTTGGCTATAAATAAAAAAGTAAAGAAGCAGCCAGAAATAATTTCGGTAAATATGCGATTATGGTGGAAAACAAAAATTTATTACTGAAAATATTCTTTTTGTAAACGTTGTACCAGCAACCTTGAGCTTCGGTGACATGAAACTGAGAAAAAGCTATACATTTAGGGAAATTCCTGTAAAACCTCTTTTCAATCATCTTCTGATGCGCAAAAATGGGCTGACCGAAAACAGCAGAAGCCATTAAAATTATGTATCATAACATTCTGGTTTCTATAAAAATGTATTCGTAATTCTCTATGCTCAATAATGTCAGGAAAATCAGACCGGAATGCAATCCGGAGGACCTGCAGGATCGAAATCTCCAAACCAAACCTCCAAAGAGAGGAGAATTTTGTCAAAGAGGAAAAAAATTAGCAAGTTTGAGGCCTTTTTACCTCACCTTAAAGAACAAATTCCACTTTTTTGAAAAAAGTCAAAGGGGAATTCCACTTTTCCCACCCCTTCTCGTCCGCTAGTGGGTCCACTACAAAAACACCCTTCTGATATGATACTTGGTGTGCAGCTTCGGGAACGAAGAAGTCCCGAGTAAAAAAAAGTTTAAAATTATCTCATATAAAATTCTCTCACGCAAGGAGGAACATATTACAGACCATTTCACCACTCCAAAAAAATTAACCTCCTGAAACCTATTCTAAATCGAAATAAATTTCTACTACTCGAAATCTGTCAGGCAATTCGATAGCCGTACCGCGAAATCGCGGTTTTCCCTCCTAATGGTACAGTAAATAGCTTTATCCACTTCTGAATTTAAATCTCGCACACATACAGTACGCCACGTACTTCAATCGCGAAATCGCATTTTTCACTTCGGTCACTCCAAAAAACCGCGCTTTTTCGTTTTCCAAACTTCCACTTTTAGATAAATCTTACAGTAATCTCATGAACTTAGAATCAATCTTTCCCTTCCATCCTTTCCCATTGTAAAACCCAGTTCCCATTGAAAAGTACGAACTTTCTTCCTGTATGTACATACATAAAATCGTCGCTGTCCTCTCACTGCAGAGTACATGGGTTGGAGCTTAGGGAGTGATTGGTGATTTTAATTTTTAGAATTTTAGGAAAATTGAAAAAAAACTTTTTCACCCAAAAATCAGGAGTTGATAATGGGGTGGAGTGTAGTGGGTTACCTGCATCCCAATAATGCAGGCCAATCTGTTATGAAGAAACACGGGTTAGTGGGTTTAGAAGTAGCAACCTATTATAGACTAATAAGATCTCTAATTAGAGGTATTAATACTATGACCAGTGCTAATCAATAATTAGACATGACTATCAACCACGGTAATATATAGCATTCTCAATTAATGAGGAGACTAAATTCGAAAGCGTGCCATTTTTACAAAGAAATACCTTTCCGTGTATTAACAAACCATCAGGTGAAAAATGGCACGTGTTCAAATTTAGGGTAATAATAAATTGAAACTTGTAAGTAGGTGATGATTTTCGACCATGGAGTCAGACGTTTCCTTCCTGAAATCTGAGGAAATTCATCTTGATAACATGGAAATGACCACCCGTATGTAAAGCGAAGCTAGAAGTAACGTATTCATAGTTAATAACAGCCGTTGTGGCTGATATTTAGTTATTCCAAGAAACTCGTTACTTCACGCCTAAATGTATAGAAAAATAATAGATAAACATTATATTATATTCAGAAAAATTATAATATGAAATCTACACATTACAGATTATATAATATGAAATCTACACATCACAAAATAATCGCGGTAATGTTCCACGACATACATTTCGCTTACACATGTATATAACTTTATACAAATACAATTTATATTATATTCTTCAAAAATTATATAATATTATATTAATTTAAAAATATATTATAATAAAATAATGGTGGTAACGCGTGACCACGGCAGGATTAAGGCAGCAGGCGGCGGTGTCAATAGCTTGGCAAATGAGAACAAAAAAACACAAAAAACATCCCAAAAATCACGAGAGTACGGCTTACACAAAGCCAGATGAGTATCAACTATCAATAGCATCAATCAACTATCAATAGTATCAATCAACTATCAATATCAACTATGAACTCTCGCACTGGTTGAGACATTGCTCACATTGATAGTCATGTAGAAATGATCAAATAGCAACCGAAAAAACGTTATCACAACGACAGGCAAACTTGGCGCGCAATTCAAATCTTGGTGTTTTTCTGTGTGTGGAGAAAAGATTATCGAATGGCGTCAACCAAGTTTCTCTGCCGTCCAAATACCGTAGATTAGCCTACAATAGGTTGGTACTTCTAAGTCACCTACTAACCATCTTCCATCTACACCCAGGGTTTTCTTCTGTTCTAGAAGAGTGCCTGGTTAAAATAAAAATAGAAAGTTCAATAAGAACCCCACCCGAAAGCCAACTCCTAGTTTATGGATAAAATATCTCTCTATAATCATCATTGTTTACACCAATCCCAACCCAAACTCACACCTACATACATACTGTATGTCACTGCAACCTTTCATCTCATCTCAAACAAAGTTCATTCAGCAGTGGGAACTGAGATTTACTGTGGTCGAGAATTCTTGAGTTCAGTTCCAAGTAATTTCTCAATATTCATAAAAAAACAGAATTCGTGAACTGGACAGTTTCATCTAGACTAATTTTTTTTCAACAAAAGCAAATGTCGAAATTTCGTGGAGTTACAAAAAGGCATTTTGAATCAGTTTCATCTGAACCCGTTTTCATTCACTCCTTAGCACTGGCGGACGAGCTAACCCTCCAAAGGGTGGGGGAATTTCGTCAAAGATGGGGAACTTTTCCCACCCCTTCTCGTCCGCTAGTGCCCCCCCCCCATACTCGAAGTGCACTGGCAATCATTCTATTGAAACCACAGTTTCAACTGGCTTTAATTCGATATTTTTAATCTCATCAAAAAGTACTCTTTTGAAACAAAAATTTTCCATAGGGCCCAGGGATGTCTTCATCACTAAAGCCAACAATACCACACATTTAATACCATATCAGAATGGTACATATCATGACCAACTTCGTGAAATTACTTTGTTAGAAAAAACGATTATGTGAACAGTTTCAATTAGTAACTTGACCATTATATTTGAAGGAAAAAAATCCAGGAAAAACATTAGGGTTATGAGCATAGAAAATTTTAAAGATGGTTAAAATAGTTAGCCCGGTTAGAATAGTTAAAAGACAATCCAATTCTCAGCTCAGCCCATTTTTAGTACCATAAACTACTGTATTTAGTAATAAAAAGATATAATAACTGAAACCTGAAATCATGTCATCAAATCCTCAGACAAAAAAAAATTTCAAAAGATAAAATCGCATGGTTTACTCTCATCTTACCCAGGTTACCTTGATTCATTTCAAGTTACACATTAAACAAAGTTGAGATAACGAAACCAGCAAAAAAAATTCAATCATCACAAACAAGAACAACAAGTGAAATTAATAACATATCAGTTAAAACTTTGAAATATTCATAGGCTGCCATGTAAATAGTATGTAAAATAAATTAACAAAAAAAAACATAAAAAAAAATAAAAAAAATTGAAATTAAAAATAGGGCATTTTACCTTGCCCAAAGAAAAATCTCATCTCAACACGTTTCGGCGGGCCAGGCTGTGCGACAACTCGATTAAGTGAATGACCGAAAAATTACAAAATTAGGTTCAAAAGTTTTCAACATTGTCATTAAAGTTATTACGACGACCAACGCATTAGTATTGTGTCATTCATCTGGATCGAGCCGTCTAAGGATGCCTTCATAGTTCGACTTGCAATTTTTCGCACCTTTCGAAACTCATTGAAACTTTTTGTGATGCCCGAAAAAAGCAGCAAAAAATTGCCGCAAACTATGAAGACATCCCAATTAGCAATGAGCGCGCGTGTGAAATTTGCGAAATTTTCACAAAATCTTTGAATATCTAGTTTTCGAGTTTCACAGAAAAAGTTTGCTTAAAAATTTCAGCAAAATTCGCACGCGCGCCCACCACCTCACGCCCGACGTCTCAGCAAAGGACATTTGTGACTAGCGATCTAATAGATTATGAAAAATACAATTATGTTCTATGGTAAAGCATCCAGCTCTGATTGGTTGACTGAATTTGAATGCGCGCCATTTTTACAGGATTTTTTTTCAATCAGTTCATATTCGAAAATATCTTGGATATTTTTCACAATCCTTTCGTGGCCGCTACAAGTAAACAACAAGAAGACAAATTAATGAATTCAAATTCAGTTTCGTAATCAAAAGTGTAAGCTAAAATGTATTATGTCCTTTACTGAGACGCACTCCCAGGGCGGGTGCCAAACCGCCTTACTCCACGTTCGGCACCGTCGATACATGTTGAGTGAGTGAGTGAGCGAGTGAGTGAGTGAGTGAGTGAGTGAGTGAGTGAGTGAGTGAGTGAGTGAGTGAGTGAAGGCGTGAGTGAGTGAAGGAGTGAGTGAGTGAGTGAGTGAGCGAGTGATTTAGTGAGTGAGTGAATGAGTGAGTGAGTTAGCGAGTGAGCGAATGAGTGAGTGAAAGAGTGAATGAGTGAGTGAGTGAATTAACAAGTGAGCGAATGAATGATTGAGTGAGTGAGTGAGTGAGTGAGTGAGTGAGTGAGTGAGTGAGTGAGTGAGTGAGTGAGTGGGCGAGTGATAGTTATCCGAATTAAAGTGGTAAATCTGCAATAATTGATGAGCACGGAAAACCCTGGATCAGCTAAATGTATATCAACTATAACTCAAAATTGCGCCTTTCACGTGTCCCTTATCACAGTTTACCAAAATATTCGAAAAACCTCACGACACCCGTTTATCGAGTTCAGGTTGTTCTACGTCAAGAAATTTTTATACTGAAAGCCAACGATTTGGTTTCAAATAAGTTCCAAAATTGTTTTCAAATAAGTTCCATAATTGTTTTCAAATCGGTTTCAAATTGTTTCCAAAGACTGGTTGTCGTTGAAATTTGATTGGCTCTCGAATAATTTTTCTATTTTACAGTACAAATATAAAAATTATGTATATCCGATTACGGTATGCTGCTTATAACAAAATTATTATTTTTTTATAAAGAAAAAGCTGCAGACGACTATGAACAACTTGAACTCAATAAAAAGAATATTTTTCATGACACTGTCATTTAGTTAATATGAAGAATCTGTAAATTAATTTCCGACGCGGCTTTCTCCGATGTTCTCAGAAGTTTCTGTGCCCACTAGAGGACGAGAAGGGGTGGGAAAAGTGAAAGTCCCCCGCTCTCTTTGACGTTTTAAAAAAGCATAATTTGTTTCCTAAGGAATAGGTAAAACGGCCTCAAATTTGCCCATTCCCCCCTCTTTGACAAAATTCCCCTCCCTTTAGAGGTCTGGCTCGTCCGGTTGAATATCTTCAAAAAGATAATATTCAATTTTGCCCATGCTCAAAATATGGTGATAGATGGTTTCCGAATTTATGCAGGGGAAAAGTTGCACGGCACATTTTCACTTTCGCTCCACACACGGGCAAACACTAGCAAACGAGAAGAGGAGAGAACAGTGGAATTCCCCTCTCTTTGGCGTTTTCAAAAAGTTGAAATTGTTTCCAAACGTAAAATGACCTGCAAACTGCCTATTCCCCCTCTTTGACGAAGTTCCCCTCCTTTTGGAGGATTAGCACGTCCGCCAGTGCGGGCTAAGTTCATTTGCTTGGGAATGGTTTAGTGAAGTTTCGTGATCGATTAGAGTGAAAAAAAACTCGACAAAACCACGTCGGAAATCATTCTAATGATTCTAGACACCTAACTAAAGGACATTTTGTGTTACTTGTTACACTAACGTACATACTGTAGCCCGGTCTTAGCATTTTGTTACTCAAATCAATTTCCACAAAACAGTCTTAGGGTGCCTTCATAGTCAGAGTTGCAACTTATTTCGGAACTTTTCTGTAAACATTTTCCTGTTTCGTTTCGACATTTTCCTCTAAATTCTTCCTGTTTCGGTTTCGAAAACGTTTCGGAATTGATTGTGATGAGAGAAGGGTTTACGGGAACGTTCCGACATAAGTTGCAACTCCGACTATAAAGGCACCCGAAAATAAGCTCAAGGTCAAAGTAAAATTAATACAATTATTGGCTGAATAAGAACCAGAAGTTAACCACGCGCGGTATGAAACTTACTGAAAATGAAATTACTCTTTTCCAAAATTCTGAATTGAACCAAAAACTGAAATGTGTGCAAATAAATTTGATTTGAGTAACAGGACACTATGAGCTAGCTATTATAAAATAAAACACAACCAACATGTATTCACCATAACCCGGTTCATCTACTCTTTTCAAAGACAAATAATATATTATAAACATAAAAATAAATCAACAACTCAATACAAAAATAAATAAATAACAAGCAGAGAAAAAGTGACTTCACAAATACTACTATAACCGAACGCTCCAAATACATGAAACAGAATAAAAAAACTCACCATAAAAGTTCTCAGTAAAAAAACAAGCGAATAACAACAATCAAAATACGACTATAACTAAACATCTGTATGCAAACAAGAAAACAAAACACAAAAAATCATCAACAAACAAAATAAGATTAACAGCAGTAATAATAATACTTATGTACTATGTAGTAACTTATGTACAAATAGACACAACAAAAATTCTACCTCACGACAAGTGAAAAAACCACAATCAATCAAATCTGACCGTTTTTTCTGGCAAACGCAAATTTGCCATTCCGGCAAAAACTGTGATTTCGCACTTGCCATCGAACATAACTCGAACGAAAGAAATAAAAACACGGAATAAAAAAATCACCATCTTTTGTGAGCAAATATCATTACCATAAACACAGATTATAAATATAAAAACAGAAAGATAATCTTCTATGCGAGCCATGAAAAATAACCACAAGCTATTGACGCAGCCGTGCTGCCTTAATCCCGTGTGCGCCGTGTGAATGGGAGAAATGTTCTAGATGACTATTTCTAGAACATTGTAGTTATCTACTCGATTTCCGAGAACTTCAGTTGCTCTACTATACTCCGTTCAACCGATTACACTTAGTTCTCAACTGGAAACATAAACTCACTGTTTAGCCAAACTGTTTTTTTTCTCAGACACGTGAAATCAATTAGTAAAAGATAAAGATTGGCAAAAGTGAACTTATGTTTCCAGCACGAAAACTAGTTAAAACCAGTTAAACAGAGACTCCCGAGCACACGCACACCGCCGCGCCGCGCGTTACCACCAACCTTTGTAACGTAAATCGAAATGTGACTCGGACCACTGACAGTACAGACGCACACGAACCAACAGATGACCGACCGGTAACTGAAAACGAGTGAAACCTTACGCAAAAAAACAACAACAACAACAACAACAACAACTGTATTAACGATAAAAGCAAAAGCAATAACAACAATATTAACAAAATCAACAATAGAACCAAAAACAACATTAACAAAATCAACAATTGAACCAAAATCAACATTAACAAAAACAACAAAATTAACAACAACAACAACAACAACAACTAAAACAAAAACTACAAGAACAACAACAACAATAACAACAACAACAACAACAACAACAACAGCAACAACAACAACAACAACAACAATAACAACAACAACAACAACAACAGCAGCAACAACAACAACAACAACAACAATAACAACAACAACAATAACAACAACAACAACAACAACAACAACAACAACAACAACAACAACAACAACAACAGCAACAACAACAATAACAACAATTGCCCAAAAAAGTAACCTGAGCTGTGAGAAAATGTGTACGGCTGGTGCATTACGGTGTGAAGTACCGAATTGGACCGAATTAGACCAGCATCCATACCCGTTGAAAACAACAATCATCAATCAAATACGTGTTTTCGTTACCTGCAAAGCGAAACCAGAAATAAACCTACACTCTTCCATACTCACTCACTCACTATTTGACAAATAGTAAGTAGTGGTGAGTCAATCAGTCAGTAAGTGAGCAGGCCAGTCGATAAGTCAGTAAGTCAGTTGAACACAGTGGTGGGCAGCGAATTTGGCCAAAATGGCGTTACGGTCATACACTTTTTCAAAAATCGGTCTTACGGTCAGGCACCCTCCCGGGTTTCGATTTTGGGGGGGGGCATGACGGTCAACATTAAATGAAGTCGAATTTTTAACTCAAAAACATCAGTAATGGCTTGAAATAATGACCGAAATTTCGGCATTTTGAAAGCCGCTGATTTGTATAAGAAACATAACAGAAAATTGACAGACTGAAAGCGGGCGGCGTCGAAATTTTGGCATTTTGAAGCCCGCTGATTTGTATTAGAAACATATCTGAAACCTGACAGGCTGATTGGCGCGTAGCGCTGATTTTTTTTGCATTTTGAAGCCCGTTGATTAGTATTAGAAACGTGTCTGAAAACTGACAGGCTGAGATGCGCAAAGCGTCAAAACTTAAGCATTTTGAAGCCCGCCGATTTGTATAAGAAACATATCTGAAAACTGACAGGCTGACTGGCGCGCAGCGCCGAAATTTTGGCATTTGAAGCGCGCTGATTTGTATTAGAAACATATCTGGAAACTGACAGGTTGACTGGCGCGCAGCGCCGAAATTTTGGCATTTTGAAGCCCGTTGATTTGTATTAGAAACTTATTTGAAACCTGACAAACTGAGTGGCGCGTAGCGTCGAAATTTTGGCATTTGAAGCGTGCTGATTTGTATTAGAAACATATCTGAAAACTGACAGGCTGAGTGGCGCACAGCGTCGAAACTCAAGCATTTTGAAGCCCGCTGATTCGTATAGGAAACATATCTGGAAACTGCCAGGCTGACTGGCGCGCAGCGCCGAAATTTTAACATTTGAAGTGCCTGATTTGTATTAGAAACATATTTGAAAACTGGCAGGCTGAGTGGTGCACAGCTCCGAATTCTTAGCATCTGAAGCCCATTGATTAGTATTGGAAACATAGCTGAAAATTGACAGGCATAGTGGCGCCCAGCGCCGAAATTTTTGCATTTTGAAGCCCGCAGATTTGTATCAGAAAGATCTGAAAACTGACAAGTTGAGTGCACAGCGTCGAAACTTCTGCATTTAGCCCACTGATTTGTATTAGAAACGTATCTAGTGGCGCGCACTGTTTGTTGATAATACAGTACTGAGTATATCATCCAGCACCATACATCAATCATCGTATCGTGCATCGAATCGATCCAACGAACACTGATTTTAAAACTTGAAAAGTTTTCGACCAATTTTTTGTCGATTTTTTTGAATTTGAAACGTTTTCAACCAATTTTTGAAAAAAAATTTAAAACTTGAAAAGTTTTTGACCAATTTTTGGTCATTTTTAGGCGATTTCGTGTAATTTTAGGTCATTTTGATAGTAAATTCTCTCAAGTTTTGACCGTTACGGTCAATGGGTCAATTCTGAAAATTTCTCTTACGGTCGATCGATCAAGGGCACCCTCCCGCCCTGTTTTTGGGGGGGCGCCCCCCCCCCCGCCCCCCCCCCCGCTGCCCACCACTGGTTGAACAGTCAGCAGATGACTTGGTCAATCAATCAGTCGGTAAATTAGTTCTTCAGTCCATCAGTCATTACGTTGGTTAGTCAAACAGTCAGCAAGTCAGTCAATTAGTTAGCAAGTGAGTTGATCAATCAATCAGTCGGTAAGTTAGTTGTTCAGTCAATCAGTCAGTTGGTCGGTCAATTAGTCAGTAAGTTAGATGGTAATCAAACAATCTGCAAGTCTGTCAATCAGTTAGCAAGTGAGTTGTTCACTCAATCAGTCAGTGAGTCAGTTGGACAGTAAATCAGTCAGTCGGGGGTCAGTCAATCAGTCAGTGTGTCAGTTTGTAAGGTAAACCGTCAGTAAGTCAGCTGATCAGTCAATGCGTTAGAAAGTGAGTTGGTCAATCAATCAGTCGGTAAATTAGTTGTTCAGTCCATCGCTCATTAAGTTAGTTGGTAAGTCAAACAGTCAGAGAGTCAGATGGTCAATGAATCAGTCCGTTGATAAAACAATCAATCACTAAGCCAGTCAATCAGTCAGTCAATCAGTCAGTAAGTCACTTGATAAGTCAATCAGTAAGTCAGTTGGTCAGTCAGTCAGTCAGTAAATCGCCACACCAACATTTGAGTTTAGCTGCAATTGAATCGGCAAAAATCGCCCGCTTCATTGATGCTTGGGCCGGATTGATTGATCAAAAGCCGTGGCCGGATTGATTGAGCAAACTCTTAAATGAGAAAAAATAGTCAGTCAACCAGTCTGTCAACCAGTCTGTCAACCAGTCAATCAACCAGTCAGTCAACCAGTCTGTCAACCGGTCAGTCAACTAGTCTGTCAAACGGTCAGTCAACTAGTCAGTCAACCACTCAGTGAACCAGTCAATCAACCATTCCGTCAACCAGTAGTCAACAGGTCAATCAACCAGTCAGTCAACCAATCAGTCAACCAGTCAATCGACCAGTCAGTCATTCAGTCAATCAACAATTCAGTCATCCAGTGATTGAAATAATCAATCATTCGAGCATTCATTCATCACAAACTCATCAGCTCTTCCTCGATCATCTCATCAATCACGTTATCGAATTCGAAAGCCGAATCACCTAAAAAGTAGAGAGTCACAATATTCAGTTAGTCAGTCAGACAGTCATTTGATTTTTCAGTCGGTGAGTATGCCATTCAGTCAAGTGAAAATGCTCAGTCAATCCATAACTCAGTCAGTCGGTTCGGAATTCAGTAAGACCCTAACCGAATCCACGAATATCCGTCGGCACAGAAAACTCATCGAGCTCTTTGAGGAATCGGCCAATTTGAACACGAATGTCCACGAACTGTGCGCTGGAACATGACAATGAGTGAGTGAGTGAGTTAGTGAGTGTGTGATTTGGTGAGAGAGTGATCAAGTGAATGAGTGAGTGAGTGAGCGAGTGAGTGAGTGAGTGAACAAGATAGTGAGTGAGCGAAAGAATAAGTGAAAAGGTATTTCGAATTAGGTAAAAAAATTAGTGTGTGGAATGACTCGAGGGAATAAAAAAACTAAGATTTACAAGTCAGCGTTTGAATGAGTGAATGAGTCATCCGACCAACCGCGTTCCATCGATCACTTTCTCTGTGTCTTTCAACACTGATAACAACAATTCGGCGGCCAAGTCAGAGTTACCATCTGAAACGCAACCCGTTTAAGACTCATTGTCTCACTCGGTTATTCAGCTACCACTTACTTAATCATTCACTTACTCACTTCTTACTCAGTTAACTCAGTTAATCAATCAATCAATCAATCAATCACTCACTCACTCACTCACTCACTTACTTACTTACTTACTCACTCACTCACTCACTCACTCACTCACTCACTCACTCACTCACTCACTCACTCACTCACTCACTCACTCACTCACTCACTCACAATCTGTCAGTTGACCATGCGCACGACGATCGACATTGCGGTGATTCAGATATACATCCTGGGAATGCGTGAATGAGTGAGTGAGTGAGTGAGTGAGTGAGTGAGTAGGTGAATGAGTGAGTGAGTGAGTGAGTGAGTGAGTGAGTGAGTGAGTGAGTGAATGAGTGAGTGAGTGAGTGAATGAGTGAGTGAGTGAGTGAGTGAGTGAGTGAGTGAGTCAAGGAAACCTGATCGCCGGCCATCATGTCAATCACGTTGTCCGTATCCACTTGATTCTCGTTAAAAGGCAGCTGAACGATGAGACCATCAATGGACAGGTCTTCGTTAACTTTGGTTATCTCCTGCAATAAGATCATCTACATCACCAACAACAACAATAACACCAACAACAGCAATAACAACATCAACAACGCAACCAACCGTAATACCACTGCCCGGTATCTGTTCAATAACGCAGAACGATTCGCCGATCGCCGAATCCGCGAACTAATGGAAAATTGAAGACATTACACAAACCTTTGGTGTAGCCACTTGCGGTGAAGCGACCTTGGGTGTTTCGGGATTTGTCGTAGCCACCTTCTTCTGCGGACTGGCTGAACGACGCACGGTGGCAGCCTGCATTCATTTTACTGATATTTGAACAATAGTTTTCGATAAAAAAAACAGCAACAAATAAAAGATTTTTTGGATAAATTGATTTACGGTGAAGCTCAGACATTACAACGGAAAGGTTAAAACTTTACACAAACCTTTGGTGTAGCCACTTGAGGTGAAACGACTTTGGGTGTTTCGGGTTTCGGCGTAGCCACCTGTTTCTGCGGACTGGCTGAGCGACGCGAGGTGGCAGTCTACATTTAATTTACTGATATTTTTAATTTACTGAAAGTTAGTTGTTGATAAAACAAACAGCAACAATCAGAAAATTGTTTTTAATAGATTCAGTTGCGAAAAAACATAAAAATTACTACGGAAAAAAGTTCACACAAACCGTTGGTGTAGCCATTGGAGGTGAATCGACCTTGAGTGTTTCAGGTTTCGGCGTAGCCACCTTCTTCTGCGGACTCGCTGAGCGACGTGGGGTGGCAGCCTGTAGGATTTTACTTTTATTTGACAATAGTTGAAATATATAGCAAAAAGTGAAGATTAATCTTGTCGAAAAAGTTTTTATCAACGAAAATGTGAAGACATTACACAAACGTTTGGCGTAGCCACTCGTGGTGAATGGGCCTTGGGTTTTTCGAGTTTCGGCGTAACTACCTTCTTTTTTGGGCTGCGTGAGCGATGCGGGGTGGCACACGGTGGCACACGATCACAAACCTTCGGCGTAGCCACTTGAGATGAAGCTGCCTTAGGTGTCTCTGGTTTCGACGTTGCTACCTTCTTCTGCGGACTGGCTGAGCCACGCGGGGTGGCAGCCTGCAATTTTTTGATATTGGAACAGTTCTAGATTCTATTCTAGAAAAGTTTGATACATAGCTCAAGTAAACCATTGTACACTTACACAAACCTTGGGCGCAACCTCTTGGGGTGAGTCGACCTTGGGTGTCGAATTATACTCGGTGGCTGAAGCGATATTCACTCACTCACTCAATCCCTCATTCACTCACTCACTCTTTCACTGTTTCACTCACTCACTCACTCACCCACTCACTCACTCACTCACTCACTCCTTCACTCACTCACTCACTCACTCACTCACTCACTCACTCACTCACTCACTCACTCACTCACTCACTCACTCACTCACTCACTCACTCACTCACTCACTCACTCACTCACTCACTCACTCACTCACTCAATCCCTCACTCACTCACTCACTAACCATCAACAGTGCTTGGCAAGTACCATGAACACACAGCAGGGTCGTATCGAGGCACTACAACGTTACTCCATGATTCCATGAGCCAGTCTGCTAGTTAGATTATACGTTTGTGATTGAGTGGGTCAGTGAGTAAGTGCGTGAGTAGGTGAGTGAGTGAGTGATTGAGTAAGTGGTGTACATCCGCAGTGCATGACTGAATCAGTGAATGAGTAACTGAATCTGTGAAAAAGTGACTGAATTAGTGAATGAGTGACTGAATCAGTTCATGAGTGACTGAGTCAGTGAATTAGTGACTGAATCAAAGAATGAGTGACTGAATTATTGAATGAGTGAATTAGTGACTGAATCAGTTCATGAGTGACTGAGTCAGTGAATTAGTGACTGAATCAAACAATGAGTGACTGAATTATTGAATTATTGAATGAGTGACTGAATCAGTCGTAGACCAACCGTCATGTTGCTTGGCCAGATCAACCATCTTATTCACAGTTACCGATAGCTCGATTACGGTCTCCTTGATCAGATCTAGTTTGGATGCCATACGACTGTGAATCGCGGAGGACCCTGCAGATATTGAGTGAGTGAGTGAGTGAGTGAGTAAGTGGTGTACATCCGCAGTGCATGACTGAATCAGTGAATGAGTAACTGAATCTGTGAAAAAGTGACTGAATTAGTGAATGAGTGACTGAATCAGTTCATGAGTGACTGAGTCAGTGAATTAGTGACTGAATCAAAGAATGAGTGACTGAATTATTGAATGAGTGAATTAGTGACTGAATCAAAGAATGAGTGACTGAATTATTGAATGAGTGAATTAGTGACTGAATCAGTTCATGAGTGACTGAGTCAGTGAATTAGTGACTGAATCAAACAATGAGTGACTGAATTATTGAATTATTGAATGAGTGACTGAATCAGTCGTAGACCAACCGTCATGTTGCTTGGCCAGATCAACCATCTTATTCACAGTTACCGATAGCTCGATTACGGTCTCCTTGATCAGATCTAGTTTGGATGCCATACGACTGTGAATCGCGGAGGACCCTGCAGATATTGAGTGAGTGAGTGAGTGAGTGAGTGACTGAGTGACTGA
>OZ038446.1:4259148-4311648 GCA_964036265.1 Daptonema setosum | reverse complement strand
GGTTAATCACATCACAACATTTGATTATGAGATCGTATTTTTATTAGCGCTTTTTTGGTTATTATTACGTTATCATTTCACTATAATACGGATAAAAAATGAAAAGTGAAAATGGCATCCCTATCTTTAGAGGGTTCAGAAATGCTTTCCTGTTCTATCAGGTGTAGGCAACAAAATTATTAAAGTTAAACCACCCTTTCCTCGTTGAAGGCATTTCTCATATAATCTAACAAACAACTCCCAAACCATTAGAAATAAATGTGCGTTCTGTGAGTAATATACACTGGCGGACTAGACAAACCTCCAACTGAAGCACTAGCGGACGAGAAGAGGAGGGAAAACTGGAATTCCCCCCCCCCTCTTTGGCGTTTTCAAAGAGTAGAATTTGTTCCCTAAGGTGTAGGTAAAAGGCATGAAAGCTGTAAATTCCCCCTCTTTGAGAAAATTTCCCTCCCTTTGGTGGATTTATTCGTCCGCCAGTGGACGGAAGGGTGATCTTTTCAAAGAAGGTGGAATTGGCATAAATTAGATCATTTTACATAAGCCTTTTAGCTACAACTACAAACTATGCTCTTTGAAACCGCCAAAAAAGGGGAATTCCACTTTTCCTTTCCCTTCTAGTCCGCTGGTGTTCCCTACTTCCCTCAAACTCAACCCCAACCCCAAATCCCCAACGTTGCTCGCATTCAAATCAAGTTCCCTGATGAACGTCATATGCTATATCAACTCATCACTAGCGGGCGATAAGGTAAGGGAAACGTGGAATTCCCCCCTCTTTGGACACTTCAAAAAGCAGAAGTTGTTCCTTGAGATGTAAATAAACTGGCCTGAAAACTGCCAATTCCCTCTCTCTGAGGAAATTCCCCTCCCTTTGGAAGATTTGCTCGACTGCCAGTGCTTCCTGATCGCGTTAGTGTATCGCATATTTCCAACAGTGAAACATCAGGTTAGAAACTCGTGACATTTTTGCGCATTAACATTGACACACAGATCGCAGAAACAAACCCATTTTTGCTTTTTTCCCAACACCTTGGTGAAGGATGCTCACTTCTATAACCTCCAAATTGAACAGGGGAAATACCACGTTGCACTAGCGGACGAGTAGGGGAGGGAAGAGGGGAATTTCCCCTCTGAGAAGCTCTAAAAAAATTTCTTATGCAGTTTGTTCCCTAAGGTGTAGTAAGATTAGAATCATCACTTTATAGCTGACGAGAACGGGTGGGAAGAGTGGACTTCCCCCCTCTTAAAAGTTTTCAAAAAGTAGAATTTGTTCTCTAAGGTAATGGTTAAATAGCCTGAAAATTGCCGATTCCCCCCTCTTTGACGGAATTTCCCTCCCTTTGGAGGTTTGACTCGTCCACAGTGGGTAGAATGGACTCAAAATAAGCTAAATTCATCTTTTTTCAGTCTGTAATACAATCAAATCAACCAAGAAGAAGCAAAGAAGAACACAATTATAAAATAATAAACTAAAATAATAAAACACATCAAAATGGACTGGCTGCCCGCCTCATGGTCGCAATCGCTTAACAAACGCGTTTGCCGATTTATTATCCATCGATATCTCGGACATTTGCTCAAGGAGAAGTTGGATCTGAAACAATTGACCGTCGATTTATACGATGGTGTCGGGACCATTCGAGATCTGAACGTCGATACGGATGTTGGTTTGGTTTTATTATTTTTCTTCATCTTATCTATTACCTTATCTTTCAATTTTTATCATTTCCGATAAGTTTATTTCATGTGGATTTTTTCTTCTCAGAATGTGCTCTCAGGTCTATCGCTAAACATCCTTATAATAGCCATATTTATTATATTTTATTATAATGATTCGTTGCTCCATCAGATAAACTCGAATAAAACTGATTGATTGATTTTATTCGAGTTCTTCGGTCGGAGCCATGAATAAGTAGATTATATCGATAGAAGATGTTTCTGGTCATTCACTCATTCTCATTGACTCCTTCACTTATTCGCTCGCTTACTCACTCCCTCACTCACTCACTCGTTCACTCACTCCCTCACTCAATCCTTCACTCACTCACTCACTCCCTCCCTCCCTCCCTCCCTCACTCACACCCTCACTCCCTCACTCACTTCTTCACTCACTCACTCACTAACTCCTTCACTCACTCACTCCCTCCCTCACTCACTCACTCACTCACTCACTCACTCACTCACTCATTACAGTTCGTCAACTCATGTCTGGCCGACACGCCCGTCCCCGTCAAGGTGATCGATGGATTCATCGGACGAATCGACGTGATCGTGCCGTGGAAGAATCTTCTGGCCGAAAGCTGCAAACTTATGGTGGATGGCGCCGAGGTAACGCTGGCTCCGTCACCACTCAACGCCAATGCCCCTCATGCGAATGCTGATCTGAGTAAGTGACTGAATGAGTGAGTCAGTCACCCACTCATTAGCTCACTTGCTCACTCACTCACTCCAGTATCAATGATCGTGTATGATAGCTTCGATGTCGTGGGCAGTCCATATCCGACATGACACTCACTCATAAGAGCTCACTCACCGACTCACTCACTCACCGACTCACTTACTCACTCACCCACTTCAGTGTCATAAATGATAGACAGTATGGCATCGATGTCAAGCAGTCTGGATATGAATATGACGTTCACGATTTCAGTCGCTCACTCTCTCACCAACTCACTCACTCATCCACTCACGCACTCATTCACTCATCAACTCACTCTCTCACCCACTCACTCACTCACTCACTCACTTCAGTGTCGTCAATGATCGACAGTATGATGGCATCGATGTCAAGCAGTCTGGATCTGGCGAAGAACTTCCTTAACGACGAGTCGGCGGCTGCGGAAATGGAGGCTGAACTGCTCAAACAGCAGGCCGGTTAGTCAGCGACTGATTCAGTTACTCATTCAGTTACTCATTCAGTCACTCCTTTAGTGACTGATTCAGTAACTCATTTAGTGAATGATTCAGTCACTCATTCAATGACAGAAGATTTTGTTTTCGCAAGAAGCTTATTGATAAACTTGCATAAGACCATGTTTTCAGTTTCCGAGTTGTTTAATATCGATTTACTTCTCACTGTGACTCATTCCCTCCTTAACTCACCAACTCTCTGAGTCACTCCCTCATTTACTCACCAACACACTCGCTCACTCAGTTTAAATTGACTTAAAATAACCTATTGCACCACGTTGGTGCGTCTTTCTTCATTTGGGATTGAAGAAATATTATAATAAACCATGTCCAGAAGACGACGAAGCGGATGGCAAGACACTGGCCGACGAGGGCATCGAAGCATTCGCGCAGATCATCGACACAGTTCTCTGTCGCATGCGCATCGAGTTCACGAACACGGTGGTACGAATCGAGAGTGCCGGACCATCGAAAGGTGCCGATAACCAACTACATGCCGTGGAGATGCGCATTGATCGGTTGGTGGTACTAGCGGACGAGAAGTGGAGGGAAAACGGAATTTCCTCGCTTTGACGTTTTCTGAAAGTAAAATTTGTTCCCCAAGGTGTAGGTAAAATTATTCCGGACTCCGGAGTGATCATTCGCCGAGCTTTTTGTCTCCGAAAAGCAGATGCTCATTTTATCGATATACTCCATAAATGCCTGATGCACTAATCGAGAATTCTGAAACAAGACCTTTGAATTCAAGAAATTACTTGATACTCATAACGATTTTTTTCACTCACTCACCCCACTCACTCACTCACTCACTCACTCACTAAACTTGCAGACTAGAGTTTCTGGACGAACAGCTGGATTCGGTACTTAAATCGCACGACACGGCAGAAGCCATCACCACGCAGCCGCACAGCCTCTCCACCATAACCGATCTCAACAAACTCATCCATGTCACCGGTGTTCGACTTTATACGGATGTGTTTGAGAGGTTATTATTAATTTTGTCAACGACGACTTTTTTGTTGACTACCTTTCAAATCAAATAAAATTTATTCAGTTGTTATGCCATAATAGCAAAGTAGGATACCAAGTCACAATAGTGAAATAACGGTCATCCGATTTACAATGACAATCACAGATCATCAACACAGACCTTTTAATTTCTTGTTATTGGGTTGGCTTGCATTTGAGGGATTACACAAATACCGAATTACATATTATCCATACATTGAGTGAGTGAGTAGTTGATAAGAATGAAAAATTTAAGCAAGACCCTTCGTATCGTTCATTTTCTGTTGACTACCCTTTCTTTTCATTTTATTGGGTTGCCTTGCATTTTTTAGTCACCACTGTCACACAAATAACCCGTTACAAATTACATTGAAATTAGTGAGTAATAAAGAGAATAAAAAAATTAAGCAAGACTCTTAGTATCATGCGTTTCAATGAGCTTTCGTTTTTTGAAAACCCAACCTGGCTTCACAAAACTTTAAAATAAATTGTATAGACTTATAATGCCATTTTATCAGCGAACTGAGAGTTTCATTGCCATTGAGAAACATTATGGCTTTATTTCCAGACCCAACGAGTCGTTTCTCAACGAGCTATGCGGTTTCAGTGCTTCACAGATCTGCACCAGCATGTACATCAGAAGGAATTTGAATAAACAGGTTTGTCGATAAGGGGAGGGATAAGTGGAATTCCCCTTTTTTTGGCGTTTTCAAAAAGTAGAGTTTGCTTCTTAAGGTGTATGTAAAATGGCCTAATTTATGTCGATTCTCCCATTCTTTGGAAAGATTCCCCTCCCTTTGGTGGTTTGGCTCGTCCGCCAGTGGTATCAGCAAGTTTGTCAGTCACTCAGAACGTTATTCGTCGCTTGCTCTAGTCTAGTGCGTAGGGCGCCAGCCTCGGAAACTGGTGGTCCCAAGTTCGAAACCTGCCTTGACAAACAGATTTTTACGCGTTGCAATGGGGTTCCCTCCCTCCTCTCACTCAGACCGTCAGTCATTTAGTCAGTCAGTCCGTCGGTCTGTCAGTCAGTCATTTGGTCATACAGAGCACATTCTAATCAATCGAACAACAAACCGATTAACTATGGAAAAGTTATATGTGGGCTGTGGCTACAAATAACTTCTCCCTTTTTCTCCAGAAAAGCAGCAGCCCGCCGTCACCACTCGAGTGCTCTACGACCTCATCCAGTGCCTTCCAGTCGTGCTACAGTCAGCTCGATCCAAATATCGAGTCTAGTTAGTACATTGATGTCATTGATTATGCAATTTGAAAAAGTTTATTTTTTTTCCTAAGGCAGGGGTGGGCCGGGGTTTTTCGCGTTTTGGGGTGTAGCAAAAAAAAATCTCATTCTACCCCCCACAGTCCGAAAAGTGAAAAGTATGGACGGGTAGAAAAAAATTCGCAAAAAACCACGTTTTCTTGCTTGTTTTTGCTGAAAAATCCTATTTTAAGGTATAAACATTACATAAACTGGTTTTAACCGAGGTAATTGACCCAAAAAACGTATTTTTTGGTCAAAAAAATTCTCACAGCCAGAAATTTTGAAAAATGATTGCCAGTACCTGTATCTGCTCCGGTTTGATGAATAACTGACAAAAATGCAATTCGATTTCAGAATACCAGTCATCCACATCGCAACAACAAGAGCGTTACTGCTCCGAACCGGTTTTGTTTGCCGAACTCGCCGGCGATCGGCAAACGATCCGGATAAAACTGAAAAACGATCTGACCGCCGGCAACGGTGGCACGCCGAGTTTGGCTAATGTTAGTGAGTGAGTGAATGAGTGAGTGAGTGAGTGAGTGAGTAAGTGAGTCAACAAGGGAGTTGGTGAGTAAGTGAGTGGGTGAGTGGGTGAGTCAGTGAGTGAGTGAGTGAGTGAGTCAATACGGGAGTTGGTGAGTAAGTGAGTGAGTGAGTGAGTGAGTGAGTGAATGAATGAATGAATGAATGAGTTAGTGAAAGAGCTATTAATGAGTGAAGAAGTGTGTGTTAGTGAGTGAGTGAGTCTGAAACATGTGGTTACTTACTAGTGAACGATTAGGTTCGAATGAGTTATTGAGTGTGAGGTGAGTATATTATATGAATGAGGTCACTGTTTTGCAGATCGACTTGCAAATGTTTTTCGGCAATCTGTTCATGATATTAACACCCGGTCAGCTGGTCGTACTCAGCTCGGTCGTTAAACAAGTAAGTTATACGGCGCCAGAGTAAATATATTTTACTCTGCCACTGCCACACTTCACTGGCGGACGAGCCAAACCTATAAAGGGAGGGGAATTTCTCCAAAGAGGGGAATTGGCAGAAAAAGCCAATTTTACCTACATCTTAAGAAACAATTTTTACTTTTCAAAATGCCAAAGAGGGGGGTAGTCCACTTTTCCCATCCCTTCTCGTCCGCTAGTGCCACATTTCAATGAACATGGAATGCAAATTAAAATTCTCGAATATGACTTTAAGCTGGGAAAAATTTTCCTTATTGCATTAATATTTGACAATTTTTTTTATTTTTTTCAGGTTATCATTATCTTAACTTTGATTTTCCCCATTCAGATGTTCGATCCGCCGATGGATGCCACGGAATCGCTGGGTCTGGACGGTCGTAAGATGCGCGCCAAACCCATGATGGACGCCGACTTCGATCTCGTGGAGAATCAGCTCCAAAATGACCTGAGCGCGCAGATGAAACGCCCGAATCAGTTTGCTGGTTGGTGCAATAACGGACGAGAAGGGAGGGAAAAAGGAAGTATAACTCCCGCCTAAGTTTAAAAATTATTATATTAATAAAATTTTCATCAATTTTTTCCTATCCCGTTTTGCAGGCAACTGGTCGGGTGAAGAAGCGTTCTATTCGGTGCATCGACGACCGAAAACGTCGGGAGATCCGTCGTCGCTTGACGCATCGGATCAACAGTTCACATCGATTGTTGTATCCGATCCGACCGATATGAATCAGGCGTTCGAGGAGAAACCGCAGTCAACCGGGATCACGACGAGAACGTGTTAGTTCATCATCATCATAGATTTATTGGTCAATTATCTGACATCTGAGCACAAAATTAACATGCATGCAATTAAATTAAAATAAAAAGTTGAGCAGATTTGTTTGGTTAAGGTAGAATATATTGTTATTGAGAACGCATATATTTAAATTAATTCATTACACCGGTAGTATGATGTACAAAGGTTTTTTTTGACATAAACGCCAAAACGGTCGTAATTTTTTCAAATAAACATTTAAAATCTTTAAAAAATTTAATTCATTCAATTAATATGCCACAACAGCAAATTTTAATATCAAATCACAAATTCATTTTAGTAACAGCCAACCTATTTATAATGACAATTGCAGCCCACAACATGGAACCACTCGAGATCACCCACTGCAAGCTCAAGCTCAACAACCTGTTCCTCGTCGTCGCCCTTCATGATCCGGCCTTCTACGCCCTGCAGCCGTCCAGCGTGCGCGACTGGTCCAAACAGTTTTTCACGGTTGGGCAAAATAAAATCTATTTTTGTGTGAATTTTTTCCGAATTTGTATTTTGTTTGAATAAATTTGTGTCGTTTTTTTATTCAGCAAAATTTATGTATAATTTTATTAAAGGCATTTGTTTTTTTCTTTTCTTCAGGCGGTTCGCAAGCTGCCGTTCGCCGGTATTCGCAGTCTGAAGGATATCCGACCAACTCATGATGCCACCTTCGATATGGATCATTTAAGGTGCGTTCTCATTACTTACCCGAACTTTTTCACTCTCATCTCTTTCAAATTAAATAAAAAATTCTCAATCAATTTCTTATCACTCTAAATCATATCATTGTTTCTTCTTTTCTTTCGCTGCTATTATGAAATCTGAAATTTAATTTACGAAAATAAACACATTGACATTGACATTCTTAACGAGGCACCATAATACCATATTTAAATAGTGTTTTGTAGTGGCCACAGAAGTTGATTAGACTGATGGGCGATGGCAAAGAACCCCAGAGTAATGCGTCACAACACTGGGAGATCCATATACTAATCCATTAAGAGTTATATGTTTACTTCAGGTTCGTCGCCAGCCCCGTGGTGTTGGACCTGAACACGGAAACCGTGTTATCTTCATCACCCGAGGTTTGTTAAGCGGCAGTTATACTTCGGCGCATCGCGCACGCGCACGCGCCTGGTGCGCTACGTGCGCCAAAGTGGTTATACTTCTGGCGCACGCGCACCAGCATGCCTTACTATAGAATGGTGCGCTGCGCACGTGCGCCGAAATCGGTGCAGAGCACGCGTGCTCTGTGCGCTGAAGTATAACTCCCGCTTTACCCCTGCTTTTCCTACTTTTGATACAGATACAGCAGCTTTTCAACGTTTCACTTCACTTAAATTTACCAAATTCCATTATTCTCATCGAATTGCTTTCTGTATCACATTTACTGAATATCTTCCAGGCACACGGTCAACAAGTACGGGAGTGTCTGCTGATGTTGCAGCTATCGACGGCCCGTGCCGAACTTTTGGAATGTCTTCGTGGAGACAGCGTGATGGCCACGATGGCTTCGGATGGAGGTTGGATGACTTCAATGAAGAATCTAGAAGTCTTGAAAGGTACGAGAAAGGTATTCTAAATATTAAGCAGCCTTTCCCGAACCCGAACTGCTTGATAAAACCGTTGAAACTGTGTGAGTGAGCACTAAGAATTTCACAAAAAAACTGGTGCGTTTTATTGTCTTTTGAGATATAGAGAAATCGCGGTAAAAAATTTCTCGATTTTTCTTATATGTGCTTTTTTGCAGATAAGAACACGAGCGAAGAAGAGAATCCGTCATTCATCCACATTCCACTGGTGGAGTTCGGGGATCCATCGGATGAATCGGCTGCGGGTCCCGAACAGCTGTGGAACGAGGAACCCTGTATTCGAATGAGCGTGAATAATAGAAAGTCATCGCATGTTGGTTTCACTAGCGTACCAGAAGGGGTGGAAAAGTGGAATTCCCCCCTCTTTGGCGTTTTAAAAAGTTGAATTTGTTCCCTAAGGAGTATGTAAAATGACCTGAAAATATTTGATTCCCCTTCTTTGGTAAAATTCCCCTCCCTTTGGAGGATTGGCTCGTCCGCCAGTTGTTGGCTCAGGACACGACTTTTTTTCCATTGCAGTGTTTTGACGGAAATAATTATACATGGAACTGTTGTAGCTTTGGTGTTTTGTTAAAAATTTGTTTTTTGAACATGGACCCGTTACACTCATGTGTAATTAAGCTTAGTATATTCACGCAGTGTTCGTATATTGTTAGATGGAAAATAGATTTTTTTTGGAAAATTGATTTTTTTTTTCGAAATTTGAACGCTCTCCGATCCGAATTCAGTTATTTCAGTTGTCCAACGTTTAGTAATACTGAAACAGTTTCAGTTTTACTGAAACTGTTATCAGTATGTCCAGAAAAGTTTCGAAAAAAACCTTGAATTAAACTATAAAGGCACCTGGACTCCCTGATTTAGCTGGATGAATAGCTGACATACAAAACTTGGCATGGGAATCATTTTTATTTTTTCACAAATCGGTGACTGACCGAAATATGCGAAAGATTTGTCAAAATAAGTCTGTATTTTCAGGTCTACTCCGTTCGTTGCGAGTTGGGCGCCTGTACGGTGGAGCTGGATTTGAGTTTGCTCGATCGACTGTACGATCTGTTACATATCGGATCGGGTAGTGAAGATGTCATGTCAATGTCATCAGCTTCGACATCGACGCTTCGCAACAATGATATGAGTGCTTCGCTGCAGTTGCGTGATGACTTGTTTGCGGGTTGGTGTTGTTGTTGTTGTTGTTGTTTTTTTTGTTATTTGACGTGATTATCAGCAACACAATATGATAAAGGTTATGATACTTAGTGTAAAACGTGAACGATCAGCAGGCGTTTGTTGTTGCCATTGCTGTTTTTGCTGTTGATATTGTTGTTGTTGTTTTTTTTGTTTCTTTGTTGCTATTTGTTGTTGTTGTTGTTGATTCTGTTGTTTGTTGATGCTGCTGTTCTCAATTTCGTTGTCGTAGATTCTCAATGTTCGTATTGTATTGCAGGTATATCTCCTGGTCGTTTAGCCAACAAGAATTCGTCATCCGAGTCAATCAGCGTCGTATTCGATGTTAACTGTCCAAAGATGAATGTCAATTTTCGGTGAGTGAGTGATTAGATAAGTGAGTGAGTGAGTGAGTAAGTGATTAGATGAGTGAGTGAGTGAGTGAGTGAGTGAGTGAGTGAGTGAGTGAGCGCATGAGAAAAAGAGTGAGTCAGAGATTTTTGGGTGGATAACTGTAAGACTGACTCAGGAAGTCCGTTCCCTTAATGTTTAACCCAGTTGATAAAGGCTTGTTAAAGTGAGTGAATAACTCGTGACAAATAATGTTTCATAAATAGTGTTTCAGAGTTCGTAATAAATAATGTTTCAGAGTTCGTAATAAATAATGTTTCAGAGTTCCCGTGGCTGATCTGCGCACGCTAACCTCCGTACCTGCTCGACCGCCATGGTGGATTCGTCGTATACACCCCGAGTACTTTCGCATCCAGGTTCGAAAAATTCTTAATAGAGCTCACTGATTTTTTATTGTTTTGGGTTGTCTCAATAATCAGCCAGTAGGTCACAATTATTTGACTGCCATGAGGCTTTTGATGACGTCCCCGGGATTCGAACCCAGGCGGTTTCAGAGTCTAACACCTTAACCGCTTGACCAACGAGCCGTCAAATGAAAAATCATTTAAAGTTTCTCATTAATCATCCACGTAAGATCTTTATAGTTATTTAATTTGTTACTTTCCTCTTCAAGGTGGAAAATGCGCGTCTACGCATCCTTGAAACTCCGCTGGCTACGCTTTCCAATACGGGCACCGTCTTCATAACGGGCACCGCTGTCACAGGTTAAAATCTGTTTATGGGTATTTTACAGAATAATAATGTTCTTTTTTCAAAATTAGTTTTAATAAAAAAAATCCATTTTGTTTGGCAGGCTGGTTCGACGGACTGGCGGATGACCTCCGACTGTCTCAACCCATCCTCTACGCGCTAGCAAAGAACAGCAGCACCTTATGCGCGTTGGTGGCTTATTGTTTGTTTTTATTCAGAACTTTGATGATGATGTTGGTTATGCAACATGGAATTCTCGTACAACGAATTCAGTACACCAGGATGATTTCCTCAACGAGATTTTATCAACAACTAAAATAGTGAAACCTAGATTTGATCGACGTTTAATAACAAATATACTACATAAGACTCCAAATCGGCAAATGACAACAGTTATCAAAAAAATTATCTCATGTTTTCATCAGCAATAAAATTCTGCTTCAAAAAATTTTAAGTACTTTCTTCGTTTTTTTTCAGTCTCAACGTAAAGTGGGATACGCGCAACAAGTCGTTGAAGGTGCACCAGGCGCAGCAGGAGGCTGCCTCCGGTGGCCAGGAGGATCCGATGGCTCGTTCCATGTGGTCATCGTTTATTAAACCGGCCACTCAACAACATGCCACGCATGCGGGTCCTTTTTCGAGCCGGATCGTCATGTTTGAGGATGAACAGGTTGACTGACTGACTGATTGATTGACTGACTGATTTGACTGACTGAGTGATTGATTGATTGACTGGCTGACTGACTAACTGGAACTGAATGACCCTTTTCGATCTTCCATCTTTGAGGATGATCAGGTTGACTGACTGACTGATTGATTGACTGACTGATGGACTGACTCAACGACTGACTGACTGATTGAGTGACTGGCTGACTAAATGGCTGACCGATGGACTGATTGACTGACTGACTGACTGGCTGGCTGACTGACTGATTGATTGACTGACTGATGGAATGGTTGACACTCTAATTGACTGATTGATGGACTGATTGAATGACTGACTAACTGCCCGACCGACGGACTGACTGACTGAGTGAATGACTGTTTGACTGACTGACTAACTAACTGACTAACAAATAGCGTTTCAAGCATTGATAAAGACGACTATTGGTCTCAATATGAATCAATTATTAGCTTTTAAAAAGCGGGAGTGTTCTCAATCATTTTCTTCATCACAATCTTCCACAAACTTCCAGAGAACAACCGTGGGCAATCGTGAGGAGATTCGATCATTCCGTGACGAATGCCTGTCGTCCAGTGACCTCAACCTGGTCATCGATCTACCCGATCTGCGAGTGTTCTTGCCCGATCATCCCACTTATGAAGTCATTTATAATCGGTTCGTTCCTTCTTCATTTCATTTCATTAGGGCCAGGCCCATGACATACAAAAGCATGAGTACACATGACAAAAGTATTGTATGACCATGAATCTGCAAGAAAATTGATGACATTATAATCAAGAATTTTGGTATAATATGAGCTTTCGTTGTAATTTCTGCGTTCGTTTTTATCTTATCACGCTAAGACGCTATCTATAAACAGAGAGAAAAGTCACGTACTTCTCATACTCATTCAATAAGCAATTTGACACGGACATGCCTTTTGTTGTATTTAAAATGTTTTCGTGTTTCATTTCGTTTTTTAGCCTGGTCAATGACCTGGCTCTCTGGGAACCATGCGCGCCCGTGTATCGACAGCACGAACGTGCCAGCCGGGCGAATATCGACGCTTCACTAGGTTAATAGCCTATCCAGGGTTTCTTGTTTTGTTGGCCAAAATTGATGTTGTGGGCCGATTACGCACGTATGCAATGAACTAAGCGCAGTTTTCGTATGTTGTCCAAATTTTATGTGAAAAACATTTTTTTCTAGAATTTTTAATGCGCGCCAAGAACAGATTTGAATTTAAACTGCGCGCCAAAAAGATTTTGGTTAACAAAATACCCTGGCCAAGTTATATAAAAGTAACCAGTCATTTTTGGGGAAGAATAAAAAACGTTAAAGATAAATTGTATGGGTTATAACCTAGGTTTTATTCAGCGATTCTTATTCTTCTTATTCTTATTCAGCGGAAACATTTTTTTGGTTCGTAAAATATTATCACGTCATTCCAAAGATACTTCAGGCGATCCCTCCAACGAGCAGTACTACTCGATCCACGTGCCCGTTGCCACCAACTCTGATCAGATGTTTGCCATGTGCAAGTCGAATCTAGCGTATGCCGGTCAGTTCTCATACTTGTTAACTTACTCACTCGACTCGTAGACGAGCTCTTTACTCATTTACTCACTCGATTTTTTGCGAAGAGCTCACGGAAGGATTTATATAATCATTCAGATGCTGAGGTAACTGTACTGAGCGAAAAACTTCCTGGTCTTTTTCAATAACCTTCTATTTTGAAATAGCGAACATTACAGGGTGGCTGTAAAGTAACGACGCGGTTTCCGGCCGTCGATTTCTCAAAAAATTTATATTGTATGACCAGTGTTTCAATAGCCAAACTAGCGTGAAAATACCTGAAAAATCAAATTATGTGGTCAGATTTGTCGTATTATAATTTTTTCGTTGGCCTTTTGTGAAATTTCTGTCAAAAAGCAAGATTTTTTAATTCTTGCGTCCTAGACAGATTTTTTTCAAAAATAAATGCGAAATAGGATTCTAGAAGTTTACACTCGTCTATTATAATGATTTTTGAGAAATCTCATCGCCGAATAACACTATTGGTGTGTTCTAATGGCCAAATCTAAGCCTACATTCATAAAGCATTTTTTACATCAAAATTTCATTTTCGCCTTTTTCACTGGTTATCAAGCTTTTTTGATGCTTAACGGTGTGTTATGACATCAGATCTGTGTTATGGGAGTTATGGAAGTTTGATTATCTTACCTAAATCTTTGATAACCTAAAAATTTGAATTTTCAAAAAATTCTCGACTTTTCTTTGTTCATTGAGGTATTTCGGCGGTGAAGAAGGAAGTATTATATTTGTTCAAAAAATTTCTTAGCAGAAAAGTCCAGTTAGCATTTGTTTTTATTAAAATGAATCTTTGTTGAAACGAATTGATACTTATTTCGTAATATTATTGTCCGTTTTCATTAGAGTTCGGTCAGTATTGTTGAAAAATAACAAAGGTTCCGTTAAATTTCGAAAAAAATTTAATTTGAGCAATGTTATACTAAAATGAACCCCGTAAACGGAAATTTCAGGTATAAGTACATATAGCTGACATGTAAAAGTTATTCATGCAATATAATAATTTTGAGAAATGGGCGGCCAGAAAACGCGTCGTTACTTTACAGCCACCTGCCACCCTGTATAATATTCTCAGAAATTCCCTACCAGGGAACAAGATCTCCTTGCGTTACCTTATTTTACGCTCATGTATGCAAGAAATAAACTGATGATGATGATGATGGTTATGACGATGATGATAATTCATCATTACAGAATCCGATTCGGATAGTGAAACTACAGTTGATGGTGGTTCGCTGACCCGATCACATGCCACGTCCTCATCAGCGCATCGACGAAGGGATAATCAATCAGCCAATCAACGACCGTCAAACAAATTCTGTCTTCTATTGAATGCGGGACGCGCGCGAGCCGTGTTGGGAACGCGTGCGACACAGGTGGGTGAGTGAGTGAGTGAGTGAGTGAAGGAATGAATGAGTTGGATGTGATGTTAGTGTGGTAGTGATTGAGGTGGTAACTGAGTGAGCGAGAGATGTGCATGTGAGTGAGGTAACGTGTCACTGAATAATGAATGAGTAAATAAGAGAGCAAGTGACATGAATGACATGATGTGAGAGACTGAATCAGTAACTATGTGCAATTGTGTGTGACGGATTTAGATTAGTAAAAAATGGATCCAGCAATTATCAACACCAGTAAAACGTAATCTATAACTTGTATATAAAATTATATAATATTACAGGGTGGCAAGTTACTGCATCAGAACCTGTTGGCCTTTGATGGTGCCGACGCGGAGGTATTCGTCGTCTCAGGATGGAGTCAGAGCATCAATGTCACCATGGTACATATCCTGGCTGAAACGTTCAAGCTCTGTCAGACTGGTCGGTCACTCAGTTACTTGCCATGACTCTCCCGCTCCCACCCACTATTTTTCGTCCTCACTCACTCACAATCACTCACTCTTACATTCGCTCACTCACTCGCTCACTCACTCACTCACTCCCACACTCACTCACTCACTCACTCACTCACTCACTCACTCACTCACTCACTACAGATCACAAACCGTCACCGGATCCGTTTACCGACGTCCGAACCTCCCGATTCGGACTGACCACCGGTACCAACCACGATCGGATCTCCCCAGTAACGGATACCTTTGCCTTCCGATCCAATAATGCCGAAGATCATAATCTGGCAGTGGCACTCAAACTGACCAAAAATGATGATGATTCAAAGGTGAGCATGCTTACCAAAAACAGAATATAAAAAAATTTAGCATATAAAAACATTTTCTTTTTACGAAACTGTCTAGTTATAGTGCAGAGTTTCTTTAAACTGACGACTTCTTTTTCTATTCAGGATATCGTATGTGCCGTATCGCTATGCAACACGGAAGTGCATGTTCGCCCGTTGGAACCTACTGCAGACTTGTGGTTGTGCCAGCTGATTGACATGTTCGATGTCGTCGACTACCCCATTGCCGGTTGATTCGCATTTAAAGTTTTCTATATGTTAGATCGTTAAATCAAGAGCCAATATGATCGACACGTAGTCATTTTTCATTCATTGTCTGATGTAGGTTCTGAGTATTTAGAATACAATTTTTCGAATTCTTTCTGCGCCAAATTTTCATATGAATCCGATTGTAGAATTTTTTGGCAGAAAAGCATGGAAGTGAGCCATGTGAAGGTTGTAGGAAAAATGCAAAAATGTCACTCTTTTGAACAATTTTTCTTCAACTGACCATGAAGACCCCTCGCCCTCGGTATTACTTAACAAACGGTTTACAGGCTACACAATGCCGCGCGTGATCACTGCCCTACACGTGCACGCGCATAATAGTCAACTGGTTTACACACATTCCGGGGCGGCTGTGGAACTGGCGATGGCATCGCAGTGTCGGTTGGTTGTTACACAAACACAACACATATAATACCGCAAGTCAAGATCAAAAATCAAAATCAATTTTTAAAGTTTTCTTTCGATAGATTATTGACGTTTTCATAGATTTTATCTTATAATCTGTCTGTATGTGTATAAGTCTCCGCCCGACCGTGAAATATCGCGGTGTTGTTGTTTAGTATTGATTTTATTCTGGTTTCCAGTCTACATCTGGACAGCGTGTACGTGTGCAGTCGAATCGTGGCTTCGTCGGCACAGCTACGACTGCGGATTACCCTCGAAGATGTCAGATTATTTCTGGCACGTCTGCCACCGGATTACGGTACGAAACACGTGAATTTCGACGAGACTCCGCCTTCGAAGGCGAAGCCTCTGGGCGGCGTCAAGAAGGAGCTCAGTAGGGCGGAGTTTGTCTGCGCCGCTCACCTCGGGCTGTTGCATTTGGAGGTTGGGGATGTTGTTGTAGTTATTGTTGTTAATGTTGTTGTTGTGGTTGTTGATGTTGTGGTTGTTGTTGTTGTTGTGGTTGTTGTTGTTGTGGTTGTTGTTGTTGTTGTTGTTGTTGTTGTTGTTGTTGTTGTCGTTGCTGTTGTTGGTTATGTAGTTGTTGTGGTTGTTGTTGTTGTTGTTGTTGTTGTTGCTGCTGCTGCTGCTATTTAGAATTCGATCCCATTTTTTCAGGTCAACGTAGCGGAAGAACTGCTGTCAGGCGCCCATTCTGAAGGAAAGAAGCCACTGAAATCACCTCTACTGGAAGTTACTGCCAAAAATGACGTTTTGAAGTTATGGACGTGTGCGGATACGCTGGCTTCGTTGATAGCCATTGGCATGGACGTTACAAGTTAGTGTTGTTGTTGTTGTTGTGGTTGTTGTTGTTTATTAGCTGTTTTTTTTATGTCGCAGGGGTAGATAAGTAGCCATTAGTGCGATTACGTTACAAATATTAGCATACTTGCTGTGAAACGTGAACGAATAGCATAGGCTTGTGTTGTTGTTATGATGTTTTTGCTGTTATTGTTGTTGATGTTGTTGCTGTTGTTTGTTGGTGTTGTTGTTGTTGTTGTGGTTGTTGTTGTTGTTGCTAAAGTTGCTAAAACGATGCACCTGTGTGGGTACGCTGGCATCGTGAAAGTCGTTACCAAGGATGTGACGAGTTTGCGTCTGTCTTGCTGTTTCTGCGTTTGTTGTTGTAGAAACTGAGAGGGAGGTACGGGTAGGCTTCGAAAATTTCTGCTTACTCCGATCCTGGAAGTGAGTTCGGTAAAAAAAACGAAATAAGTGAATTCCCTCCCCTCTGCTGTTAAAGCGATACAGAAATTTTCGCACTAAATTGCGAGAAGATATTTTGAAATTCAATTTTAGATGCCAACGAGCGTTCGGCGGCGGCGGCGGCTGAAAGCGAGTCTGAACTGGATAAATCCGGTTTGGGTCCGGATGAAAGCGGATCGTCGGCCGAACTGGTCCACAATCACAATGAGTCGAGCGGATCCGAATTGAGTGTTGAGTTGCAGTCGCACTTACAGGTTTGTTGTTGTTGTTGAAGTAGATGTTGTGTATGTTTTTGATCTGTTGTTGCTGTTGTTGTTAGGTTTGTGCATGTTGTGGTTGTTGTTATTGTGGTTGTTGTGTATGTTGTTGGGTTTGTGGTTGTTGTTGTGTATGTTGTTGATGTTGTGTATATGTTGTTGGGTTTGTTGTTGTGTATGTTGGGTGAAAATAATGTTTTTGTTGTTGTGTATGTTGTATATGTTGTTGGGTTTGTGTCTGTTGTTGTTGTTGTTGTTGTTGTTGTGTTGTGTATTATGTTGTTGCTTCTAATGTTATTGATGTTGTTGTTGTTGCAGGAAATGGTCAAGAGTGCGATTCGTGATCACGGATACGGCGAGGAACAGGATGCATCCTCATCAAGAGAACGTCAACCGTCTGGTCAACTCTTGGAACCAACTTCTATTGGTTCACATCACAGTTGGTTTCATTGAAGCCTATTTCGACATTCCAGTGAATAACGAGTATAGTCTGTCAGTCAGCCATTCTGTCAGGCAGTCATTCTGTCTCTCAATAGTCTCTCAATCGGTCAGTCAGGGGGGTCAGTTAGTCGGTCATTCAATCATTAAGACAGTCAGTCAGTCCCACTTTTTCCGCTCGTCAAACATCACTTCATAAAAATAGCATGAGAGGTGACACTGTCGGATGAGCCAATCTTCCAATGGGAGGGGAATTTTGCCAAAGAGGGGGGAATTGGCGGAAATTTTGTCATTTCACCTACACCGTAGGAAACAAATTCTACTTTATGGAAATCAAATTAAAAAAAATCAAATTGATTCAGTTGTTATGCCATAATAGCAAAGTAGGATACCAGTCACATTAGTGAAATAACGGCCATCCGATTTACAATGACAATCACTGATCATCAACAACGTTCTTGAATTCGCTGTGTCTCAACCCGGGGCTCGAATCAGAAACGTCGGGGAGCGAAACAGAGAGGGGGAATTCCACTTTTCCCACCCCTTCTCGTGCGCTAGTGAGAAGTGATGATTGACCGGACGAACCATAATTCCAGACGACGAAGTGACCTCGGATCTGGCATCTACATTGGCCGATGCCATGGCTACGTCGACCATTGACGAGTTCTCGCCGTCCAAAAGTGCAGGTGCCGCCAGTGGTACTTCTGGTACATTTGTTCCAGAATCTTCCAGAAAGTATTCCACGGGTGGCTCGGATTCGGACGAATCGTTCTGCGTGGTTGACGAGATACCGGGCAGTGGCATTACGGTTGGTTGTTGACTGTTGTTGTTGTTGTTGTTGCGGTTGTTGTTGTTGATGTTGTTGATGTTTTTGTTGATGATGATGATGATGATGTGATGACGTGATTCGGACGAATGATTCTGCGTGGTGGATTAAATACCGGGTAGTGGTATTACGGTTGGTTGTTGTTGTTGTTGTTGTTGTTGCTGCTGTTGTTATTGGTGTTGTTGTTGTATAAACTACAAAGAGGGGGGAATTCTACTTTTTCTCCTCTTCTCGTCCGCTAGTGTTCGGTAAGCATGTTTATCGGGAAATAGTCAGAGAAAAAAGTGTTGGCCGTTTTTTCATGTTTCTTCATAGTTAATCGTTTTCCAGTCGCCCTCCGGTGAGCCGCGCGTTCGGACGCTGCTGACTTACGAAGACGATCATGTGACCATTAATGAACACCACTTCGACATGCCCTCGCAACGAATCAATCTGTTGACGAGTTTGCCGGATGAGTACAAGTCACCACCGCTGTTCCGATATCTTCTGCGGGATGTCTCGATCGTCTGGCACATATTTGGCGGCAATGATTTCGGTTGGTATATTATGATTTATAGACTCGCCTCTGCGCTCACTTGCTCGAGCTGCTTCCGCTTCTGACCATAGTAGTTGTCCTTTTGAATTTCGTTATTCTGTGAGAAACGATGGTTAACTTGGTTATCACTACCTTGGTAGTTAGAGTTTAGTGTGGAAACCATGGGTTCGGGTTTTTCAGATTTTATTCGGGTTTCTCACCATAATGGCAACGAGGAATACCAAGTCACAAAGTGAAATAACGGTCATTCCTAAATTACAATCACGAAGACAAAACTGAATGAATATCACAACACTTACATAAAAATGAAAACTGATTAGTATAACGCGAAAAGAACCAAGGACAAGGAGATGGCTAAATGTGATAAAAGTAAAAGGAAATGTATATGGTAATATTTGTTTAAGTTTAGATGTGTGGATTTGATGTAAAGTAAACATTATTGATCGATTGGGTAACATGTTTATCAATGAGGTCAGATATGAATTTTGTATTATTGACTGTTTTCTTAAACGAGGGGAGGCTTTGGCCGAGAATTGATGGTGAGATTAGATTATATGCAATAATTGTGGTATAGTGGGGAGATTTGGTAAAAAATTTTAGACTGGAGGTTGATGATGGACGTGCGAACATAAATTGGTTATTTAGACGAGAAGAGCGACGTAGCGACTGACCAGAGACTGCGGACTGTACAAGATGTGGCAAACAGAAACGAACACCAGTGCGATAGGCATGAAGAAGACTCAACCGGTTTGCACCGATTGTGACCCATATTGGAGTTAGGTTACATATAGAGAGTAGTTGGTCATAGGAAGTATCACGCCAATAGTCGTTAGTGACATATCGTAGAACCGTCTTTTGTAAACGGTCCACGATATGACGCCCGGACTGATTCGCGGGAAAAACCGCCTCTGAACAATACAGAAGATGACAGCGTAGGAGGACCTTGTAGATGGTTAGTTTGGCCTCCAAGTTGATGGATTTACGGAAAATCCGTAAGCAGGCAGCAACATGACGTTTGACAAGAGCACATTTGTTAGAATAGTGTTGAGAGAAGGAGAGGTTGTTACCGAAAATGACACCGAGGTATTTTAGTGTAGTAACCGAGGAGCACGCGACATTATCGACCAAGAGGTCGAAATTAACGCCAGACTTGCCACCGACTCGGTTAATAATTAGAGATTGAGTTTTAGATGAATTGATTTTTAAATGTAGATTAGATGAAAAGTGATTTGATACCGAGTTGATGACATGTTGCAGCGCCGTATGGTTTTTGTCATGCGGCTTAGTAAGAGGTGCAGTGATGAGGACATCGTCAGCATAACCGAAGATGTTAATATTATGCTGACAGAATGAGAAGATATGATTAATGTAAATAAGGAAGAGGTAAGGGCCCAGAATGGACCCTTGAGGGACACCAGAAGTGACAGGGACGGATTGTGAGGTGTTAGAGAGATAACGAACCGATTGAGAACGGTCAGAAAGGAAAGAATGAATTATTTGGAACAGTTGATAGGGAATGTGTGAGTCAGATAGAATAGTGAGGAGACGGTTGTGGACGACAGTGTCAAACGCCTTAGAGACGTCGACGGAAAGACATGCAACATGAGGAAAGTTGTCCAATAAAGTATGGACATCATTTACAACCGAGTAAACACAATCAGTAGAGCCCCTTGCTTTCCGAAAACCGAATTGCATGGGTGATAGAGAAATACACGGAAGAGTGGTGATGACGGACAACATATACCATTCCCATTCATAAAACTTGGAGAGAATAGGAAGAACTGAAATTGGACGGAACTCATTGACAGTTTTGGAGTTAGCGACTTTTGGAATGACAGACACGTTAGCATGCTTCCAGGAGTTAGGATAGACACGGTGATGGATTAGTTTGTTAATGAGGACACATATGATTGGAGCCATGATGGGCGCGCAGTTTTTTTATGAAAACTGCCGGGACTCCATCAGGGCCTGTTGCCATATGTGTGCGAAGACGGGAAATACGGTTACGAACAAAATCAACATCACAGGGAGGGACAGTATAGTTAGTATTGAGTCCACCAGTTTGTGGGAACGAAACTGTTGTTTGGTTAAATTGTGAAGAAAAATGTTGTGAGAAAGCAGATGCAATTTTAGTATTGTCACGAATAGGCACGCCATCGACCTCGATACAATCAGGTAATGAAGGACGTGTACCAAGAAATTTATGGACGTTGGACCAAAATTTAGAAGAATTGTTAGAGTCCGACAGTTTATTGGTGAAGAAGTTGTTTTTGTCGGACGCCAACTTCTTGCGAATCTTGGTCACAAGTCGTTTGTGTTGCGCAAGAAATTTAGGTTTGCCAGTAGATAAATATTTATTGTGGGCCCAACTTTTAGCCTTGGTCATCGACCTCAGCGACGGTGAGTAGAATGTTGGCCAGCGAGAATTGCATTTAACAGACTTAGATGGAACAAATTTGGTTATGAGATTCATAATGGACTGTTGAACAAAATCAGCAATGGAATGGATGTCAGTGGAGTTAACAATGTAATTGATCAAATTGAGCGAGCAGAGATGTAACATGAAGAGGGGCCAATCGGCCTTGGAATAAAGAAATTTGTTCTGGTAAATAACGGATGATGAAGAGTCAGACAATTTAGGCAACGAACACTGGAAATGAATTGTAATGTGTTCTTTCTCCACCTTGGGGAGAGAAGAGACCGTGGAATGTGACAACAAAGACTCAGAGATATAAAAGACATCAATAATTTTCTTTTTATGGGTAGTGAATGTTACAGTTTGTGATAAATCGAAAGCAGAAAGACTGGACTCCATGTGAGAGGACTCAGCCAGTAGATGACAAATATTAACATCGCCGCAAACAATGATATAAGAAACTGAATTAGCCACATGTGCAACAGCCGCCGTCAGCTCGTCAACAAATGCTACGTTGTTGGTGTTGGGAGGTTTATAGCAGTTGAAGAGAGCGAACGTGTTGCCAAAAAACGAAAATTTAATACACATGATTTCGCACGAAAGGTTTGGAATAATGAGGTGAGATGGATTGTAACATGATTTACAGAAAGTGAGTAGACCACCGCCTTGTCCAGTACGGTCTTGACGAAAATGTGAGTAAGCAGGTACATCGAGTCATATTAGTACATTAGAATCAATTTTTGTCTCCTGGAGACACAGGAGATCACAAGACAAAGAGAATAAAAATTGTGAATTAATAGTGTCAAGTTTGCCTCTGTATCCATTAATATTGACAGTGACAGAGATAATGGATAGAGGCATTGAATCCGCAGCAGTTTCATTTTTTCTGGTTGCGGTTGAGGCAGTATATTGGCGACGTGCCAGGTCTATCGGTAAATCGGGTTTAAGTAAGTTGTGAATATTCATGAGGGGTATTAATGTGGTTTTAACGACTGTCCTTGTCGACAACAATTTAACGACGTGATTAGTCGAGTGTTAGCATTTGTGGCAACGTTCCTTGTCCTCGCCGGTTGGGCCGTTAGCGGCATCCGGCCTTCGGGTGTCGATCTGCCAGGCCACCCTCTTCGTAATGCAGGGTTCGACTGGACCCCGCCCAACCGCTGCAGGCGTACTGCAGTGCCATCGGGCCAAAACGGGTTGGTTGTATGAGATTCGGACGACCGTTTGTGATTGATTTTGATCTTCACCAGTCACCAGTAGTAAGAGACTAGGCTTGGGTGCTGTAAAGAACTTCGAGGATCGAACCTTTGAACCTCTCATTAGTCATCAGCACTAGCGGACGAACAGGGGTGGGAAAAGTGGAATTCCCCCCTCTTTGGTGTTTTCAAAAAGTATAGTTTGTTCCTTAAGGTGTAGGTAAAATGGCTTAAGTTTTGTCAATTTCCCCCTCTTTGGTAAAATTCCCCTCCCTTTGGAGGTTCGACTCGTCCGCCAGTGGTCATCAGTAGTATAGCTTGACCAGGGTTTCTTGTTATCAAAAATGAATTTTGTGGATCGGTAACGCACGTTTAGAGTTTGGCGCGATTTTCGTATGTTAACTAAATGTTATGTGAAAAAGCTTTTGTTCCATTAAAAATTAAAAGCGCGCCAAAAACTGATTTGATTTCAAACTGCGCGCCAAACAGTTTTTGATTAACAAGAAACCCTGTTAATAGTTGAACTCACTGTATATTACAAGCTATACCACCTATATGAGTGGAGGTGAGAGAGTGAGTATTCTGAGTAAAACGTTGAGGTAACATAATGTTTCATTTTCCAGGCGACAGTCCCTCCACGGCCGCCTACAGCAACCAGCACACATATGATCCACTGGGTCGGGTACCTAATGTTTCAAAAGGTATGGATACGGATGGCGGCCCAAATCGGGATCATACCGTGGGACTGGAACTGCACCTGCATAAACTGTGCTTCGTTCATGAGATGTTCGCTTGCGATGCACCAGCTGTATGCAGACATGTGCTCACATTGGCTGATGCTCAGGTTCAATCAATCCAATGTTTCATTTCCTTTGAGAGTCAATATAGAGGGCACAAAAAATGACTAACAAGTTAGTCGTGACGTAATGTGCAGATTAAAATAAAGTAACGAAAAGTATTAATGGTTTGCCGTTTGGGATTTGGTTTGGTTTCTTTCATCGTTAACAAAGTTTGTTGAAAGCTAACAAATACAACATAGTACGGAACTGCTATAGATTATACTGGCAACCAAATGATAAAAAAGCAAAGAATATAAGTATGAGCTAAGATTATGTTGATTTCCATTTGATTTGGAATTATTGTCGATTTCACACATAATGTTGATGAAACATTATTCAGCGTTGTTGTATTGTAGATGTTTTCGTTGTTCCATGCCATGCCGATGCCAAAAACTCCGTCAATGCAGACCTGTCATCGTGTTTGTATTTCAAAGATTTTTTTGCAGATTCGCAATCGATTGGCGCTATCCAAGCTCAACAAGTGTCTGTATCAATACTCATCCGACAGTCAACCACAACGAACCTGTGCCCCGTTGTTCTGCTGGAGGGTACTCGAAACCGTACCTGGTGAATACAAGATTAAGATCAGCGCTCTACCGCTGAGATTACATATGGATCAGGTTCGGAATGGGACTCTTCTTTTTTACTGAGATTTTTTTTTATTACTGAGTGAGAGAAGCCAAGAAGGCACACTAATATAAAGCACGTCTGAAATTATTAGGACAACAATTTTTTTAGTTTTTTTTGTCAAAAACGATGTTCTGAATTCACATTACAAAGAATAATAGTGACGACCCCCTTAATCCCGGTAGTTTTCGAATTTGGTGCTGGATTTCAATCATTCCTCATTTGCAATCACCTCTTGGGTTGAAGTCAAAAACTTCTCTAATATTTAACTATCCGTTTTGCGTTTTGGCAAACTTTACAAAGTTGAATTGATTAGTGTTTGTCAAAAAAATAAAATGATATTTTTCAGTTCAATTCAATTCCACTTTCAGGACACACTCGAGTTTGTGCACGATTTCTTTGATGAGATTGCTAGAAAGCTACCTGATGATAAATTAACGGCATCCAGTCCGATGGCCGTAAAGAAGCAGGCGCCCGAGCCGCGAATAGAGGTGTGTTGTTGTTGTTGTTGTTGATGATGTTGTTGTTGCGGTTGTTGTTGTTGTTGTGGTTATTGTTGTTGTTGTTGTTGTTGTTGTTGTTGTTGTTGTTGTTGTTGTTAAATGTTGTTATTGTTTTTGTTGTTGTGGTTGTTATTGTTGTTGAAAGTTCTTGTTGTTTCTGTTGTTGATTTTGTTGTTGTTATTTTTGGTAATGTGGTTGTTGTTGTTTTTTGTATAGTTAATATTATTTTCTATTTACCATAGATTGAATAAATTTGAATTCATTAAACTTTATTCAGATAAAAAGAAACTGAATAAAAATTTCAGATCAACACCAGCCCGGGTCTGTCAGCACAAACCGATCAGCGACCGACCGAATCGCCGGTTCAGCCTCCACCGTCGACGCCATCTGATGATGGCGATACGGAATCTGTACCAGAAATGCACTCGGATACCTCGGAGGTACTTGACACTGAATGTGAAGTACCATCCACCGTCGTGGTCCACGATCTACAGAATCAAGTGCTCAGTATCCACGAACAAGAAGCGTTACTCACGCAGAGCGCTATAACCATTGCCGGACTATTCGATGAGGATATTGGTTGGTTCGGCTGTTGTTGTTGTTGTTGTTGTTGTGGTTGTGGTTAATGTTCTTGTTGTTGTTAAAATGATGTTGTTGTTGTTGTTGTTGTTGTTGTGTTGTTATTGTTGTTGTTGTTGTTGTTGTTGTGTTCTTGTTGTTGTTGTTGTTGTTGTTGTTATTATTGTTGTGTTTGTGTTGTGGTTAATGTTGTTGTTGTTGTTGTTGTGGTTAATGTTCGTGTTGTTGTTGATACAGTCGGTGGTATAAATGACATGTGTAAAGTATCATAAATGCAGAAGAAGGAAGCATGGGCGCATTACGAATGCTGTAATTACAACACAAAATAGGGCTTAAAACCACATCCGACAGAGTAGGATCAAATTGTATGTGGTTGAAAAGTTCAAATATCCGCAGATTAAATACTCCTCGGAACATTACTAGTCATAAGTTTAGACTTCGGCTTACGTTTCTCTTGGTTACAGGCGCGAGCATAACGGACGCTATGACCACCTCCACTTCTTCTCCATCGGCCACCACCAACAACAACAACACGACCTCGTCATCCGTCGTCCGTTTCTCCAAAGACGACCAAACCTCATCAATCATCACATCCACCTACTCTTCATCATCGATTGGTAGTCCCGCAAAACGGGAAAGTCCCGCCAAAACTGCCAGCCCGCCGAAGAAATCGGCGGTGATTTTACCGTCGAATATTAATCAAGAGCAGATCGAGACTACGCGGAATATGCTCGTGTTCGATCCGAACGCGGCGCAGACTAGAACTGAGGGCGTGGACGAGATTTATATCACGTTGGTTGTTTTTAGGTAGAAATTGCGATTTATTTGAAAAGTGTTTCTCACCAACTCAGGAGTTTGTATTTGGTCTTCTGGTCTTAACACAGTCATAGAGTTTTGGTATCAAAGATTACAACAAGTGTGTCGTTGCAGTTCCTTCGAGTTCTCCCCGGCGGTCACACTCCGCATCGACTACCAGGGCGCATCCAGAGTGAATCTGGCGCAAGGTGCCGTCCAGGGTCTCTTCATCGGTCTCAGTCAGCTCAACTGCACTCAGCTCACGCTCAAGGAACTCCATTACAGACAGGTTGGTCTTGTGGTAGGCAGATTTACTTCCTTTCGTTTATCCACGTCGTGAATCTGACGCAAATTTCCAAACCCCAAAAATTTTCCTAGAATTTTTCCCTAACACAACATTTTATGCAAGCATACCAATGTGGGTAACCACTGAACTACCACCGCTGCGCGGGCCTAACGCGCTTGTCCTCGCTCCCGTTCGGACAAGCCAGCCTCACGATAGGTAATCGGGGATTAAAGGACAGTAAAACTTAATTTGGAAGAAATTTTTGGTGAAAAAAAATTTGGTGTTTAGAAAAAATTCTAGGACAACTTTGGGGTTTGACATTTTGCGAATCTGACCTATTCTCTTTACAATCATTTTCACCAAACCTTTCGTAGCAAAGTCAAAAAGCGGTAGTTTATTGAATAAAGTGGAACTAAGGTTTTGGAAAACTGTCGCAGGTACATGACTGAATCCAAGTTCAAAGAACATTTGGTGTTTCGTGGTCGGTTAAAAGTTATCCAAATTGTTATGTCACAAAAGCAAATATAGTGAAACTTATGGTCACCCTAACTGCATAGTATGAGGATTCTGTTCTGAGCATACTGATCAAAGAAAATTTTATTTTTGTAGGGTCTTCTGGGCGCGAATCGGTGTGTGCAGTACGCCGTCTCGGAGTGGTTGAACGACATTCGACGCAATCAACTGCCGCGTGTCGTCAGCAGCGTCGGACCGTTGAGTGCGCTGGCACAGATTGGTGGGTTTTGATTGTTCTTGAAAATGTCACCCACTCACTCATTCTTTCACCCTCCCAATTGTCCATTCCGCCATTCACTCACTCACTCCTCTCACCACTCCCTGATCACCCACTGTTTCACCACCGCCTCACTCACCCACACATTCATTCACTCACTCATTCACTCACTGACTCACACACTCACTCACAAACGCACTTACTCACTCACTCACGCACTTACTCACTCACGCACTCACTCACACGCTCACTCACTCACCCACCCATTCACTCACTCACTCACTCACTCACTTACTCACTCACGCACTCACGCACTTACTCACTCACGCACTCACTCACTCACTTACTCACTCACGCACTCTCTCACTCACTCACTCACTCACGCACTCACTAACTCACTCACTCACTCACTCACGCACTTACTCACTCACGCACTCACTCACTCACTCACTTACTCACTCACGCACTCTCTCACTCACTCACTCACTCACTCACGCACTCACTAACTCACTTACTCACTCACTCACTCACTCACTAGGTGCCGGCATCAAAGACCTGTTCGTGATGCCCGTCAAGGAGTACCAACGCATCGATGGGCACATAATGAAGGGCGTACAGAAGGGTGCCCATTCGTTTGGGGTGGCCAGTGCCAGCGCCGGCATTGATATCACCCAGAAGCTCGTCGGCATCGTTCAGGTTGGTGTCATGTGTTCTCAGTTTTTTGGCGCGTAATTTGAACCCAAATCTGGTTTTGGATCATTTCCAAAAATTTCGAGGAAAACGTCTCTTTTTAGTGTTTTGTTTTTACGTTGTTGTTGTTGTTTTTGATCATTGTTGCTGTTGTTGTTGTGTTTATTGTTATTAAAATGCTTTTATGATTACAGGGTATGGCTGAATTCGCCTACGACGTGGTATCGCCTTCGTATCCGTACCATCGACACCAGCGAGCCATCACCAACACACATGCCACCGATCTTCGAGAGGGTCTAAATATGGCTTATGATACGGTTGGTTGTTGTTGTTGTTGTTGTTATGATTGTTGTTGGTGATGTTGTTGTTGCCAGTGATGTTGTTGTTGTCTTTTTCTTGTTACTGACGACGCCAACAGTTCACACTAACAAAATGTCAGAATGGTGTTTTTGTAGGGTGCTTTCAGAGTAAAAAGGAAAGTAAAACGGAAAGTAAAATCTGTAAACCTATTTACTGAAAACAAAATCTCGGGAACAAAATTGACTTCCCGGTCAATTGGTTTACAGATTTTACTTTCCGTTTTACTTTCCTTTTTACTCTGAAAGCACCCGTAGTGGTCTGAGAGGTGGAATAAGCTGATGGGCAATGGCTGGCAGAAACTTCTGAGCAACCTTGTTGTGGTTGTTGTTACTGAACGTGTTGATCATTGTAGCTGTGGTAACCTGGTAATACACAAATCACCGGCGGACGAGTCAAGCCTCCAAAGGGAGGAGCATTTCTTCAAGGAGGGGTGAATTGGCAGTTTGAAGGCATTTTAGCTACACCTTAGGAAACAAATTCAACTTCTTAATAGCCAAAGAGGGGGGAATTCCACTTTTATGTTCTTCCCTTGTCCGCTAGTGACTCAAATACCTGATCTCTGAGTATCGCAGGTACGTCATGGGTACTCGGAGACCCGTGACATCCTGCATTATGCCGTGGCCGATGATCGGGCCAGCGGGCGATCAGCATTCCGCGGCCTCCTCAGACATGCCACGCCAACCGTGCTGCGGTGAGTGAGTGAGTGAGTGAGTGAGTGAGTGAGTGAGTAAGTGAGTGAGTGAGTGAGTGAGTGAGTGAGTGAGTGAGTGAGTGAGTGAGTGAGTGAGTGAGTGAGTGAGGGAGGGAGGGAGGGAGGGAGGGAGTGAGTGAGTGAGTGAGTGAGTGAGTGAGGAAGTGAGTGAGTGAGGGAGTGAGTGAGTGAGTGAGTCAGTGAGGGAGTTCAGACATGCCGTGCTGTGGCCATGTTGCTTGAGTTGAAGAGTAAACCATTTAATTCAGTGAATAAATCAGCGGATTGAGTGAGTCAGTTAGAGAGTCGATTAATGATAGAGTGAGTGAGTGATTGAATGGGCGAATATTTCTTTTCCAGACCCATTGTGCTGGCCGGTCGTGCCACCGGTCACGTTTTGGATGGACTCAAGGTGCAACTCGAACCGGAGACCCGACGCGAATTACATGATAAGTGGAAGGTGGATAAATAGATGACTCCGATTCATGTGGGAAAATTTTAAATCTTCAATTCGAAATTTAAATTAGACTTCAAGTCTTGAATGAATTTGAAGTTTTGCTTGGAGCTTATCTGTTGTAGCCAGAGTTTCATAAATTCGTTCGATGAATTCGTTCATGTGTCAATGAGGCTCAAAGATGTGCTCTGATGTTTTGTAATTTCTAAGATGGCATGACATTTGTACATCTTTTTTTCGTTTTTATCCACTATTAAATAACTTTTTTTTGACATTGTTTGTTGCCTAACGTCAGCCAATGGATAGTGTTTCGTCCTCTTCTGAAACTGGTTACTTTTAAGTGAAGAGCTGAAAATCATGGCGCGTTATTCAATAAAAAGCGTGTTGATTTGTGAATTTTTATACTTGCTCACATGTATTTTGGTTGGTTGCTTGGTTAGAAATTTGTATAATTGGGTTGATATTTTTACACATCTCCAATCTTGTCATTCTAATGGGCCCGCGGACCCCTTGCAAATGGTGTGATATGGTTGCCTGCTTGTTCTGTATTATAATTTTATAAACATTATAAATAACCTTAACCCTCATACTTATTTATAGCTTTTCAGGGTTTCTTATTACTCTAAATATATTGTTTAAAAATAATAATTTTAATTATGTTAAAAAATAATTTTTGATAACAAGATATCCTGAATAAGCGTTATCAAGTCGGAACTAAACGGAAGGTCGTGGGTTCGAATCCTACCAGGATACTTGAAATTTTTCAGTTTCTTGGTAGGACTAGAATTCGTTTACTAATTCATTATGTAGATGCATCGGGTGATAGTTACCCAGGGAGGCTTTCATTGTCAGACAATTCAAATGTCGTTTTTATTCGGTTTTCGTATTACTCAATACACACATTTGCCATTATGTATATACAATTTGGTTGGGAAAATAATGCTTTCAATAATTTTCTTTCCTATAGTCGATTTTTTTGGTTACGACTTTTTTGGCAACTTTGTTGTGTGTAAGACTTCCTCAACCCCAAATTGCTGCTTCCGACCGCCATATGGATTCCATGAATAAGGTTAATCGGCACTTTGAAGACGTTTCTATAGATATTCGAACACGCTCAACACACGATGGAGTTGAGTTTTCGCCGATCCGAGTTTCCTATCGGAAGCACTCGGTCGGAAGCAGCAATTTGGGGTTTAGGAAAGGTTTTACACACAACAAAATTCTTCAAAAAAGTCGTAACCAAAAAATGTGACTATACATGCCTAAACTTTTTCCATCAGGGTTGTATGATCTTCTATGGTTCCAATGGCGGACGTGCGAATCCTCCAAAGGAGGTGAAGTTTGTCAAAGAGGGGGAATTGGCAGTTTTCAGGCTATTTTACCTACACCTTAAGGCAGGGGTGGGCCGGGTTTTTTGGCACTTTGCAGGGGGTGGGGGGGGTAGCCGACAGAAAATCCCATTTTACCCGACCTGTCCGAAAAGTGTGGGGGGTAAGGTCGGGTAGGGGGGGGTAGAAAAAAATTTTTTCGCATAAAACGCTTGTTTTTTGCTTGTTTTTGCTAAAAAATCTTCTATTATATGGTATAAACATCACATATACCGGTTTTTTCAGGTTTTAACCAAGAAAATTAACCCAGAAAACGTGTTTCTTCGAAAAAAAATTCTTACAGCCAGAAAATTTTGAAAAATGAGCCTCAAAATCGAGGTTTTGAGGCCGATTTTCTCAAAAATTTCGAGTAGGGGGGGGGGGGGGGGAGGGGGTAGGCGACCTAAATTTTTGTCTAGGGGGAGGGGTAGGCTACCCGCCGACCCTGAAAAGTGGGGGGGTAAACCCCCCTACCCCCCCCCCCCCCCCCCCTGCGGCCCACCTCTGCCTTAAGGTAACATCATCTACTTTTCAAAACTGCCAAAGAGGGGGAATTCCACTCTTTCCTCCCCTTTTCGTCCGCTAGTGTATGGCTCCCCTAAATTTCCAAAGTGTTTGGTTGGGCAGGTTTTGAAATAATGTTTCATATCCCCTGTGACAAAATGCCTAATACTGTTTGTTTTCAAACACCGCTTTTGTACGTAGTTATTTCCGTTTATTCAATCTATAATGTCACAGTCATATTATTGTTTTTTAGTTTTATTATCATATTTTAATATATTTTAATTTTATAATAATTTCTTATTTTATAATAATATTATAATTTATAATTAATAAAACAATATTTTATAATATTATAATTTATAGTTAAAAAAACATTATCATTATTATTGTAATTAATACACATCAGGTGCCTTGGGTTTGGAATAGACTGGCTTTCGGCTAAAAATTACACTGTAGGTCTCAAGTTTCACAGCCCACCAATTTTCCTATCCTCTTTACTTCCCTTTAGACCTGAAAGCATCCTAACTTAATGTTTTGCTCTTGAAAAAATATAACTGCGTTTTTTATGCAATCTTTATTATCGCCGAATTCGAAGAGCATTCACAACCGATTGAGAGATTTAATTTGAAATGCGCGCCTGAAATAATTTCCCTGACTCCTCAATGCAGACACAATCTCAAGTTTGCCGTGTATATAAATTGCAGTCTTACTGCTACTTTCAACTGAATGCAATAACTAATCCAATTGGAAACAAAAAATCGAGCAATCCTAAAATACCTTATTTGGAATGGAGATTGCTTACCAGAGCCAGAGCTTATGTCTGCCGGAAAAGTTTTACAACAATGGCGTGCATAAAAATTTAGTTTCTTAATGATTTGTGATTGCTATAGATGTATTTTTGTGGTTTTTGGTTCTCAGTTGATCATTAAAAATGTGTGATATAAAAATATAATATGCCAACTTTTTATTATTATTATTATTGTTATTAATATGGTATTTAAGCAGTAAGTGATGTTTGATTACATGATTCCACTGCTGCCTATTAATCTTTTATACATAATGTTTCACCGCTGTACAGAATGCATATAGTGTGAATAAAATTGTACATTGGTGGAGTGGTGATGATTGCTTTATGAACAAATATCAAACAGCGAGCGCTTTCACAAAGCCTCTTTTTTGCGCCATTCAAAATCGTCAGTTTGTCGGAAAACAATGATTGTTTTTTTGTTTCTATAAAAAAAATAATAATCACAAGACACATGAATCATGTATTACGAGATAACTAAGCTAATTTTCGTTTTAGTCAGCGGTGCAACAGAAGCCGATAAGACTGACAATTAGTTCAATAAGTCGATATATAGTACCTTATAAAGGTTACTTTCATTATTTCTATATCCCAGGTTCGATGATAATTTTGTTGTGGTGAGTTGCCCGCGATTGAAGTGGAATGTTGGAACTAAAAATCTTACAACATTGAAACATTATCCTGATTTGATTACGGGAAGGCACTGGCGAAAGGGAAGGGGAATTTCGTTGAAGATGAGGAAATCCATTTATTGAAAACGCCAAAAGGGGGAATTTCCCTTTTCCCTCCCCCTCTCGTCCGCTAGTGCGAGTAAGTGATGCATAATCCGCTTGATTCTCTATACCATAATCGGCCGTCTATTAAGGCATGGAAAACAGAAAGTTGTCGCTTCTGAAACATAACTTGTTCCGTGTATTGAATAGCGGCCGAAAATTTCCTGGCATACACAGCAATGTTTCAGGTGCTTGAATTCGCTAGAATGCATGTTCTAACTTAGCGAAACATGCAATCTTCATGTTATGCTCGTGCCCGCCTGTTGTTTCTACAAGCAACAATATCGTCCAAAACGTCTGATGATGAAACATCAGCCAATCAGTGTTAACATGATCATCAATCATCAACACCCCATGCTGTACTGTTTTAAACTAAGGTGTCAACGGAGTCGAGTTGAGGCTAGTGATGTTTCCTTATCAGACGTTTTGGGCAATCTGTTGGCTTGCTGAAACAATATACGGGCTTACATACGCCTGCGCGGTTTTAAAATTTGAACGTCTCAGATGTTATGTTTTTTTGTCGCGTTGCTCATCAACTTTTTATTGGTCAATCATGTTTCTGGCTACTGGCCGTTATGCGACACCATCCGACGTTTACGATCATCGGAGGGTGTTTGGTTTACGTTGAATAGAGTGATTCTGGCGGACACACTCACTCACTCACTCACTCACTCACTCACTCACTCACTCACACACTCACTCACACACTCCATGACAAACTCACTCACTCACTCGTTCCCCATTTGCTCACTCACTCACTCACTAACTTACTGACAAACTCTCTCACTCACTCACTCACTCACTCACTCACTCACTCACTCACTCACTCACTCACTTACTAACTTACTCACTCACTCACTAACTCACTCTCTCACTCACTCACTCACTCACTCACTCACTCACTCACTCACTCAAAGAAACGGTATCTTGTATCCTTTTGTAAATATCTAGGACCCAAGTCCACTGGTTGCAGGCGTAACCACTGGCGGACGAGCCAAACCTCCAAAGGGAGGGGAATTTTCCCAAAGAGGGGTTAATTGGCAGAAAATAGGCTATTTTACCTACACCTTAAGGAACAAATTGTACTATTTGGAATTGCCAAAAGAAGGGGGAATTCCACTTTTCCCTCCCCTTCTCGTCCGCCAGTGGGCGTGACTGGGGTCTATGAGGTCCGCTTTTCAAGGATCTGGATCACTAGTGGACGAGCGGGGGAGGGAAAAGTGGAATTCCCCCCTCTTTGGCGGTTTCAAGACCTATAATTTTCTTACCTAAGATGTGGGTAAAAGGGTCTGAAAACAGTCAAATCCCTCTCTTTGACGAAATTCCCCTCCCTTTGGAGGAATAGCTCGTCCGCCAGTGGTCTGGCTCTCGGTAGTCGATGAGGTTTGGGCTGATATCCCCTTCTTTTCTCCGCTGGAAATGGGGGCGGTGAGTGCGAGGGAGGAAGGGTCTACATACAGTACATGGTCATGCATGACCAGTGACGAACGAGCTAAACCTCCAAAGGGAGGGGAATTTTTTCAAAAAGGGAAAATTGGCATAAATTTCGCCATTTTACCTACACCTTGAAGAACAAGTTCTCTTGAAAACGTCAAAGAGGGGGAATTCTACTTTTCCCACCCCATCTCGTCCGCTATTGACATACATGATCATGACGACATGAGATATTTACATGTTCACGTATCCAGTAAGGATATTCACAGCTTGAATGAATAGCTTGAATCAATGTACTTATCTGTTCATCCAGTATTATATCTTTACAGCTTTCGGCGCGTGCTCGAGTTTTCTTGACTTGACTGTCTTGAATTTCGAGGGAAATTGTTTTTTTTTTCAATTGACATGAGGACAACATACTGTATGGACTTACGACGCTAAATTTTTCGCACATGTGGTATAGCATTCTCAATTGATTAAGAGACTAAAACTAAACCTGTGCCAATAAGATATGATGTATTCACAAGACAGAATTCTCGTAAAATTTCACTAGAGACGATCTCGGATACCAGCGAATGTTACTTCTCGAAATTCAGCAATTTCCTGTGCATACAAAAGTTGTACAACAAAGGTGCGCATTCAAAATCAATCTCGTAATCAATTGAGATTTGAGAATGGTATATGGTGACCGGTTTGAGAAATAAGTTTCTGTAACAAGATACCCTGACCAAGTTGCGACAGTCCAACACTCCAAAGGAGAACAAATTTTTTCGATATGCCATGGGCCAGCAACGTTTCCCATTCGAGTTTACCTACACTTGCAGAGAAAAGTTTCACTTCATTTTAACTCATAGAGGGAGGAATTTCCCCCCTACTCGTCCGCGGGGGCCGTTATATGCCCATCGATAGGTTGTAGTTTTTTTTTCGCTGACGACAAGTTCCCGTACCACGTTAATGTCTCGGTGAGTATCATGTTCCAGTCTATCCGAGTCAGTGAGCGAATGAGTGAGTGAGTGAGTGAGTGGGTATGTGAGTGAGTGAGTGAGTGAGTGAGTGAGTGAGTGAGTGAGTGAGTGAGTGAGTGAGTGAGTGAGTGAGTGAGTGAGTGAGTGAGTGAGTGAGTGAGTGAGTGAGTGAGTGAGTGAGTGAGTGAGTGAGTGAGTGAGTGAGTGAGTGAGTGAGTGAGTGAGTGAGTGAGTGAGTGAGTGAGTGAGTGAGTGAGTGAGTGAGTGAGTGAGTGAGTGAGTGAGTGAGTGAGTGAGTGAGTGAGTGAGTGAGTGAGTGAGTGCGTGAGTGAGTGAGTGGTCCAAGTGTCGTGTGGAAAATTATACTTTTTTTCGAATATATAAACGCGCGCTAAAACTTGATTTGATTTCAAATTTCTTGCCACAAAAATCGGAGTGACGAGAAACAGTGGTAGGCTATAGTAGTATTGTGACTGGAATCATGCGAGCTGTGCATCCAATTTTCTATATGGCCATTCCATTGAACACACGACTCAGATGTTGGTAGCCGGGCATTTTATGGTCTCCGTCAACGAGAATGTGCCTTTACGCGGGGCAGATTTATTTGCTCTACTATCATGTCACATTTTGTGACATGTGCGTGACATGTTGTTTTGGTGTGTGACATAATTGTACTTTTCATGGATAACGTCTCAGATGTTGATAGCCTGGCATTTTATGGCCTTGGCGTTGGGAACGTGCCTTTATGCTGAGCAGATTCATCATCTCTACTATCATGTCACATTTTGTGACATGTGCGTGACATGTCGTTGTGGTGTGTGACATGTTTTTTCTTTTCATGGATAACGATTCAGATGTTGGTAGCGTGGCATTTTATGGTCTCCGTCAACGGGAATGCGCCTTTACACTGGGCAGATTTATTTTCTCTACTATCATGTCACATTTTGTGACATGTGAGTGACATGTTGTTGTGGTTTGTGACATGTGTGTGACATATATATATAGTTGTGACACTTTTTAGATACTGTTTCGGACATGACCCATATGTTGGTCACATGGCATTTTATGGTCTCGTCAACGGGAATGTGCCTTTACGCTGAGCAGATCTATCTTTTCTACTATCATGTCCCATTTTGTGACATGTGCGTGACACGTTGTTGTGGTGTGTGACATGTTTTTTCTTTTCATGGATAACGAATCAGATGTTGGTAGCACGGCATTTTATGGCCTTGGCGTTGGGAACGTGCCTTTATGCTGAGCAGATTCATCATCTCTACTATCATGTCACATTTTGTGACATGTGCGTGAAATGTTTTTGTGGTTTGTGTCATGTTTGTATTTTCCATGGTTAACGATTCAGATGTTGGTAGCGTGGCATTTTATGGTCTCCGTCAACGGGAATGTGTCTTTACGCTGAGCAGATTTATTTTCTCTACTATCATGTCACGGTTTGTGACATGTGCGTGACATGTTGTTTTGGTGTGTGACATATGTAATTGTACTTTTCATGGATAACGTCTCAGATGTCGATAGCCTGGCATTTTATGGCCTTGGCGTTGGGAACGTGCCTTTACGCTGAGCAGATTCATCTTCTCTACTATCATGTCACATTTTGTGACATGTGCGTGACATGTCGTTGTGGTGTGTGACATGTTTTTTCTTTTCATGGATAACGTCTCAGATGTTGATAGCCTGGCATTTTATGGCCTTGGCGTTGGGAACGTGCCTTTATGCTGAGCAGATTCATCATCTCTACTATCATGTCACATTTTGTGACATGTGCGTGACATGTTTTTGTGGTTTGTGTCATGTTTGTATTTTCCATGGTTAACGATTCAGATGTTGGTAGCGTGGCATTTTATGGTCTCCGTCAACGGGAATGTGTCTTTACGCTGAGCAGATTTATTTTCTCTACTATCATGTCACGGTTTGTGACATGTGCGTGACATGTTGTTTTGGTGTGTGACATATGTAATTGTACTTTTCATGGATAACGTCTCAGATGTTGATAGCCTGGCATTTTATGGCCTTGGCGTTGGGAACGTGCCTTTACGCTGAGCAGATTCATCTTCTCTACTATCATGTCACATTTTGTGACATGTGCGTGACATGTCGTTGTGGTGTGTGACATGTTTTTTCTTTTCATGGATAACGATTCAGATGTTGGTAGCGTGGCATTTTATGGTCTCCGTCAACGGGAATGTGCCTTTACACTGGGCAGATTTATTTTCTCTACTATCATGTCACAGTTTGTGACATGTGCGTGACATGTTGTTGTGGTGTGTGACATGTGTGTACTATATATATATAGTTGTGACACTTTTTAGATACTGTTTGGGATATGACCCAGACGTTGGTAGCATGGCATTTTATGGGCTTCGTCTGCGGCAATGTGCCTTTACGCTGGGCAGATTTATCTTCTTTACTATCATGTCACATTTTGTGACATGTGCGTGACACGTTGTTGTGGTGTGTGACATGATTGTAAAAAAGTGTATGACATTTTTGTACTGTTTTTGCAAACGACCCAGATGTTGGTATATCATGGCATTTTATGGTCTCGTCGCCAGGAATGCGCCTTTGAGTTGATCTTCTCTACTATCATGTCACATTTTGTGACATGTGCGTGACATGTTGTTATTGTTTGTGACATGTTTGTGCCATTTTATAGTTTCCTCATTGGGGATGTGCTTTAACTCGCAGCAGATTTATTCGCTGCACATTCTGTGACACGTACTTACAGTATGTACATGACATGTTTATGACATATAAAACATGCTGACAAGTGAGACGTAATCTTTGGTCGTTCGTGACATCGTTCACTTACTTTTGACGAATGTCAGGTATGTCGTGGTTTCTGAGTCGTTGGACGTTATCACATACATTTCTCACTCTGGTATACCACTCTCCATTATATTATAAGGCTGAATTCAATTGTGCACCATTATTTTTCGTTATTTTAACCACAATCCAGTCAGTGTGTGACATTTTGCAGACATGGAGGAATACATAAAAGTGACCCACTGAACACCTATTGAAGCACCTGATGTCCGTGCATGTCAGGTGTTGTTGTTGTTGTTGTTGTTGTTGTTGTTGTTGTTGTTGTTGTTGTTGTTGTTGTTGTTGTTGTTGTGGTGGTTGTTGTTGTTGTTGTTGTTGTTGTTGTTGTTGTTGTTGTTGTTGTTGTTGTTGTTGTTGTTGTTGTTGTTGTTGTTGTTGTTGTTGTTGTTGTTGTTGTTGTTGTTGTTGTTGTTGTTGTTGTTGTTGTTGTTGTGTTGTTGTTGTTGTTGTTGTTGTTGTTGTTGTTGTTGTTGTTGTTGTTGTTGTTGTTGTTGTTGTTGTTGTTGTTGTTGTTGTTGTTGTTGTTGTTGTTGTTGTTGTGGTGGTTGTTGTTGTTGTTGTTGTTGTTGTTGTTGTTGTTGTTGTTGTAGTTGTTGTTGTTGTTGTTGTTGTTGTTGTTGTTGTTGTTGTTGTTGTTGTTGTTGTTGTTGTTGTTGACGTTGTTGTTGTTGTTGTTGTTGTTGTTGTTGTTGTTGTTGTTGTTGTTGTTGTTGTTGTTGTTGTTGTTGTTGTTGTTGTTGTTGTTGTTGTTGTTGTTGTTGTTGTTGTTGTTGTTGTTGTTGTTGTTGTTGTTGTTGTAGTTGTTGTTGTTGTTGTTGTTGTTGTTGTTGTTGTTGGTGGTGGTAATGCAAGTAACTGTATGTAAACGTATGTTGTACCAGATACGAATGTACCACGGTCAAGGTATCATGTTATCGAAGTTTATATTCATATGATCCGATGAGCACATACGCAATGAATTAAGGTCACCGTTCGTATGTTGACCTGGATGCAATTTGAAAAAATTAAACGCTCGTAAGAAGCAGATTGGAATTCAAATTGCATTCCATTAAATCATTTTTTTCTTGTTTTATTACAGTTATGTAACGTTACAGAAGACCTGTGTAAAGCCCATATGTTTTTTTTCTGCAAGCAAACGTACTGCCCAAACATCTGATAATGAAACATCAGTAGCCTCAACTCAACTCGGTTGACACCATAGTTTAACACCAGAGCATGGGGTGATAATGATTGATATGCGTGTTATAACTGATTGCCTGATGTTTCATTATCAGAAGTTTTGGGCACGATTTTTGTTCGCAGAAACAACATACAGGCTTATGTATGGTCGTATGACCATTAACAAATAGTTCTGTGTTCCAAGAGAAGATGTAGTCAGACGATATATTTTTCCGTATAACTGGTCATTCACAGTTCAAACTGTGGAACCTCGAACATAAATCGTTTTTATTGTCCCACCCTCTACTTTTCCGTCTCTTGTTCCCGCGGCCGAGTTCAAAGGTTTGACGGCACTGGATAGACTATTCGGTTGCGAGTGACGCAGTCTTTGGTTGCTTCTCTGCTTGTTCATGTCCAATACTGAAAAAAGTTTTGGTTGCCAAAATTTACTTTAAAAAAAACCCGAATCTTCACGTGCCTTTTTCGAGATTTTTTTCTCACATGCCCTATGGAGAACTTATCAACGTGATTCAACGCCTGACTCATTGTACACGGGTCCAAAAATAATCGATGTTACTAAGAAACCCTGACCAAGCTATAGATGCTATTCGTTTCATACAGAATACGTGGATTCTGAATTTTAAACTGTACGGTTCTTCTTTTCATCCAGTTGAAATCATGCATATATACATAGCCTTGGACCAGGTGACATCAAAACTATTTCAGTAGGCCCGTTATAGCATGTTTATTAATACTGTGTGTGGCCTTGCATTGTCCCTGCGCATTTGTGAAACATTATAGAAAATTTTGGCTGCAGTGTTATAACAACGTTGCGGCAATGGACTATATTAATATCTTGTTTGGAAACCTTAAGATGCATCGGGGAAGCTAATTCTGCTAGATGCAATTGGGGAAGCTAATTCTGAAAATTGAATGGAAAGTTTTGAAATTAACGAATGGAAAGCAACTATAAAACTGACCATAATGTTTCACATGTGCGCAGGGACAATGCAAGGTAATACGCAGTAACAGTAAACCAGCCCTACGCTCTTATTATATGAACTGAATGCCATTCGCCTGTTGTTGAAATGTCATGAGGAAATTTACCAAAGAAATTTTTACGCGCGCCAAATTGAATTCGAATTGCGAACCAATTTTTTAAGACTACTAGAAAACATTGCAAAGGCTATAGAAATAGGCCCACGTTCATGTTTAATATCCGTTTGACACGCCCACAATGTTGTCTATCATTATTATAACAGTGTCTATCATACAAAACATAATATATACTATTGGTTATTTGGTTATATTTCTGAATCTGTATGAATAAGCGAAAAAATCGGTGTCTGCAAAAAAATCGGTGAGAAAACCAAAAATTGCATCATCCATATAGCCTATCCAGGGTTTCTTGTTAGCCAGAAACTTTTTGGCGCGCAGTTTGAATTAAAATCTGTTTTGGCGCGCTTTTCAATTTTCGAGAAATGAAATTCATTTCACATAACATTTGGAAAATATAAAAATGCAATTATTCATCGCATATGTGCCTAAAGGAATACTTTAAATAAGTTTTATATAACAAGATGAACTTACCTTGACCAAACTTTATTTTGAACCTTCAAATTTTTACAGAATTTTCAAAACACATATTTACTTGTTGCAACAAATCAGGTTTCGAACCAAGTCCCTTCGGTTAAGCCAACAGCGCATGAACCACTGCGCCATGTCGAATCAGTCTCGGTATTGGAGAGACGTGTCTGCCATTCACTGGAGGACGAGCCAATCCTCCAAAGGGAGGGGAATTTCATCAAAGAGGGGGATCGGCAGTTTTCAGGCCTTTTTACCTACACCTTAAGGAACAAAATGCACTTTTTAAAAACTTGCCAAAGAGGGGGGAATTCCACTTCTCCCTCCCCTTCTCGTCCTCTAGTGCTGCCATTAACGCCTGTCTGTCTGCCTGTAAGAATCCAAACGCAATAAAATCTAATTATAATGGTCATCAGTGAGTGTTTCTCACTGGAATCGTCGTCACGTTAGCATTTTCTATCACAAGCGGACGAGAAGGGGAGGGAAAACTGACATTCCCCCCTCTTTGGCGGTTTCAAAAAGTAGACTTTACTCCCTAAGGTGTAGGTGAATGGGCCTGAAAACTGCCAATTCCACCCTCTTTGTAAAAACCTTTAGATGTTTAGATGTCCGCCAGTGTTCTCTATTATGTCTTTCACTCACTCACTCACTCACTCACTCACTCACTCACTCACTCACTCACTCACTCACTCACTCACTCACTCACTCACTCACTCACTCACTCACTCACTCACTCACTCACTCACTCACTCACTCACTCACTCACTCACTCACTCACTCACTCACTCACTCACTCACTCACTCACTCACTCACTCACTCACTCACTCACTCACTCACTCACTCACTCACTCACTCACTCACTCACTCACTCACTCACTCACTCACTCACTCACTCACTCACTCACTCACTCACTCACTCACTCACTCACTCACTCACTCACTCACTCACTCACTCACTCACTCACTCACTCACTCACTCACTCACTCACTCACTCACTCACTCACTCACTCACTCACTCACTCACTAAAAAAAACAATTACGTATATAGGCATAACGTTCGTATGTTGCTCACAATAACAACCGGAAAATTTACATAAAATTATAAAAAGTAGTTTATAAAGTTGTCTGGGCCACAAAACCCCTGGATAGAGCATACATTTCTTCGGTCACCACGATTGAAACAAGACGACCATTTCTGCATCTGTATTTCTTCCTAACTAACCCAATATCGAAGCTTTCTCTACGGCAAACTGAGCCTCCAGGTTCTAGGTACTGATTGCTATGAATGTGGGTTGTAATCTACATCCGATGTTGTTGTTGTTGTTGTTGTTGTTGTTGTTGTTGTTGTTGTTGTTGTTGTTGTTGTTGTTGTTGTTGTTGTTGTTGTTGTTGTTGTTGTTGTTGTTGTTGTTGTTGTTGTTGTTGTTGTTGTTGTTGTTGTTCCGATATATTTACATATGTATGTATATCTGACATATCAGCTTATCGTATCAGAACGGATGTATCTTATCATACCACATCTTAGTTAGCCATTTATCCATTCATTTAAAAATTTTATCCCTAGGAAAAATCACATGTCGTATTCAGTCACGGGAATTTTTTTCCACGAGTCTACCTAAAAGAAATTATTTTTTAATCATGCTAATTACAAAACCATTGTACCACGGTAACACTGTACCGGGCGAATCAACTTGATTTTCTGTGCCATTTTGTGCCACGAAAGCGCGTTTAGTCGCGATACATTCAGAGGCGGTACACGTGAATCGTTCCTAGGATGGGAAGGATTTTCAATGACAGAAGAATAACGATCTTGACACCAATTCATCTATGTAGGATTTGATTTACCAGATGTTCAGGTTTTGTATAACCAAGTTATGGCTCAAAATTTTAATTCACATCTGTTTTTTGGCGGGTTCAATTATTTTTCACATGCCATTTGGACCACATGGACTTGCATCTTATTTATTTTATGTGGTTGAAGGTCAATAAAAACAAAAAAAATCCAAGAAACTTCTATACAAATGCCATTCGGAAACCTCTAAACATAGGAGCATACAACATTCACTTGCGTTTTTGTCCTTTGGTCGGCCGCATCCAATTCAGGTAATTAGATTTGCCCGATAAATTCAGTTAAACAGTACATATATGTACCTTTGGCGGACGAGCCAAATCTCCAAAGGGAGAGAAAATTCGTCAAAGAGGGGGAATTAGCCAGTTTTCAGGTCAATCTATCCACACCTTCGGGAACAAGGTTTTTTTCTGAAACCTCCAAAAAGGGGGGAATCTACTTTTCCTTCCCCTTCTCGTCCGCTAGTGGTATGTACGATTCGAGGACTTGTCACGTTGCGCCGTGCGATTGAAGTGAATGAAAGATTGTACTGGTAATGATCAGTTAGTCAATCGGTTTTTTAGTCAGTCAGTCAGTCAGTCAGTCAGTCAGTCAGTCAGTCAGTCAGTCAGTCAGTCAGTCAGTCAGTCAGTCAGTCAGTCAGTCAGTCAGTCAATCAGTCAGTCAGTCAGTCAGTCAGTCAGTCAGTCAGTCAGTCAGTCAGTCAGTCAGTCAGTCAGTCAGTCAGTCAGTCAGTCAGTCAGTCAGTCAGTCAATCAGTCAGTCATACAGTTTTCTACATAGTCATTCCGTCAGTTCATCAGTAAGTCAGTCCGTCAGTAATAAAAATTTACACTAAGTCCACCAGTTAATCAGTCAGTCAGTCAGTCAGTCAGTCACTCAGTCGGTCATACAGTTTTTCACAAAAGTCAGTCAGTCAGTCACTGTCATTTAAAACAGACTGTCTGTCACCATGCTGCTAAAGCAATAAACAGCATGAACATTGAGTTTGATGAGTACGAATGCAAACAAAATAATGTCCTTCTTTCAGGCAATTTTTGAAATCCGTACTCCTGTTTTTGCCAGCTTCAGAATGACCTCTCTCACTGACTGACTGACTCACTCACTCACTCACTCACTCACTCACTCACTCACTCACTCACTCACTCACTCACTCACTCACTCACTCACTCACTCACTCACTCACTCACTCCCTCACTCACTCACTCACTCACTCACTCACTCAGATAACACCCGTTAGCCTGACGATTCCATGTCTTCCCATCCGCGCATGTTTGTAGAAGATGGCCATCCATCGGTCAAAGGCGATCAGTGCCATCAGGTAGAAGGAAGCTGCTGCCGTTAGGTGCTCCACACAGCTGCACAATTTGCAGAGGATGTTGCCTGGATTACTGACTGACTCACTAACTCACTCACTCACTCACTCACTCACTCACTCACTCACTCACTCACTCACTCACTCACTATCTTCACTTACATACATGTGTAAATTGGTTTACTACAATGATGTTATTTGATCACAAATTTTTTTCGAGTGCTTAAAAAATAAGTTCATGATCACCCTTTCCCTCTGGTTCCTTTCCACTCCACGGAGTCATGTGAAAGGCGAAATCCAATTTTCCTCGGCCAACCCAAAATAAGCCGACAGCACTTCCATATAATCGCATGTCATTGTAGTCCATTTCAGTTATTTGTGCTAACAGAATTTCTTTGGTGTAAAACTTTTGAAAGCACAGAATTTCTTGATGCATTCAAATTTTCAGAAAAGTCTGCTCCATCATTTCATTTTAAATTCTTTGTACCTACTGTACGTTCAACTGATCTAAAACGGCGGCCGAGGTCAACCTCCAATGGGAGGGGAATCTCTCCAAAGAGGAGGGAATTGGCAGGAAGCAGGCCATTTTACCTATACCTTGAGGAACAAGCTGTATTTTTTGGAACCACCAAAGGGGGAATTCCACTTTTCTCATCCCTCCTCGTTCGCTGGTGCCTGACGTATGTATGTACGTCCGGCTTTTCCGTCAAGTGGCTGAGTTCAGAGGTTGTTTGATTGAACTTTCTGCCACAGGAACGTTGACTGACAGATTGTGCTGACCGACTGAATTATTTGAAGAGTGAATTCGAATGCGCACCGTTTTCCCCCACCCACTAGCGGACTAGAAAGGAAGGGAAAAGTGGAATTCCCGCTTCTTTGGCAGTTTCAAAAAGTAGAATTTGTTCCCTTAGGTGTAGGTAAAATGGTCTGAAAGCTGCCAAATCCCTCTCTTTGACGAAATTCCAATCCCTTTTGGAGAATTGGTTCATCCATCAGTGTCCCTACCGCTTTCAGGCTATTCAGTGTGCGGATTTTCTTAGCGAAATCGGAAAAATCGTGTCCCGTTTCAGTATAACTAACGGAGACTGTTTGGAACAGAAAAACTTTCATGAATACTCAGCTACTATTAGCGGACGAGAAAAAGAGGAAAAAGTGGAATTCCCCCCTCTTTGGAAGTTTCAAAAAGTTCAGTTTGTTCCCTAAAGTGTATGTAAAATGGCTAAATTTATTCTCCCCACTCTTTGACGTAATTCCCCTCCCTTCGGAGACTTAGGTCGTCCGCCAGTGGTCCCGTTTCAGTATAACTAACGGAGACTGTTTAGAACAGAAAAACTTTCTTAAAAAAGTTCTCGGCTACTATACACTAGCGGACGAGAAGAGGAGGGAAAAGTGGAATTCCTCTATTTGGCGAATTTAAAAATTGCAGTTTTTTCCCTAAGGTGTAGGTAAAACAGCTTCAAAATCGCGCATTCCCCCTCTTTGGGGAAATTCCCCTCCTTTTGAAGGTTTGACCTGTCCGCCAGTGCTACTATAGCATCTTTGAAATATCATGACACTTAATTTGAATGCGCGCCAATTTCAATGATAACTCCCTTGCACTAGCGGATGAGGGAAGAACGGAAAAGTGAAATTCCCCTTCTTTGGAAGTTCAAAAAAACAAAATTTGTTCCCTAAAGTGTAGGTAAAATGACCTGAAAACTGCCGATTCCCCCCTCTTTGGGGAAATTCCCCTCCCTTTGGGGATGGGGATTTAGCTCGTCCGCCAGTGCTTCTATAGCATCTTTGAAATATCATGACACTTAATTTAAATGCGCGCCAATTTCAATGATAACTTCCTTGTTTTTCCTGCAAAGAACTCCCACATGGATTCATTGAGATTCATTCTTCGTGCGGATTAAGTTCAGTCTTTCGTATCTTGTTCCAAAAAAACATTTCCATGGAATAATTACGCAAATATGTTAAATAATTATTCTAACACCACTTAAGTTAAGTTAGAATAGCCCCTTTTCTCAAGCCTCACGATCTCAACTTATGATCATCATGTATGCAATGAATTGAGCGTAGTGTTGTTATGTTGTTCAAATTCAAATCGCGCGCCGAGAACTATTTCAGTGACAAAAAACCTGAACAGGCTATAATCAATTGAGAATGCTATAAAAGGACATTTCCGTTTCAAATCGGGTTAACTGGAGGAACCTGAAAGAAATTGAGTCCTTCGGCCAGCTAAATGCCTACGTTTCCTAATTGAATTTCCGCCATCACATGACCGAATGGTATGAGTGGGCGACTCCGATCCAGAACATGGGAGTTCGAAACTTTTTTTATGTTTTTTTAATAACATCATGGAGGCACAGTAGATTCACAACTGATTATAGTCTATTTAGGGTGTTTCATTGCTCCGTTGAGACGTTCTTGAAATTTTTTGTGAATAATTTTTGGCGCCCAGTTTAAAAATTGACAAAATTTGAAATCGTGTAATCTTTCTCTACGAAAACCCTCATATAAAAAACAAAGGCCCGAATATTTCGCGACAAAGGCGAAATTTCAAGGTGTTTTTGTGAGACTCTTGCCACACACTCTAAATTGAAAATTTTAAATAAATGTGCCTGGCAAAAATGTTACAAAAAAACAAAGAAAAAAATATGTGCTTGAATTTTTTTACAAAAAAAACTGTCATGACAATAACCTGGAAAACTGACGCGAAATAGTCGATCCTCAGTTATACATGAGTTCAGCGTTCCATTGATGGAACGTTTATATAAACCAACATGAGTTTAGAGTCATATTATCCATCAACTCAGTAGCGGATGAGAAGGGGAGGGAAAAGTGGAATTCCCCCCTCTTTGAGAGATTGAAAAAGTTGAATTTGTTCCCCAAGGTGTAGGTAAAATGACCCAAAAACAGAAAATTCCCCTCCCTTTGGAAATTTCTTTGTCCGCTAGTGCATCAACTTAAATGATCGCTCGCATGACTGAACAGTGGATGTAAAATATTGGCTGAGGCTAACTTCTTTCCTGATTTTTTTTTATTTATGAACTTATTCTAATTCTGTTTTTTCATAAACAGTAATGAGTTATAATAAAAAATTCCTTGATGATTTGCGTTACGTATTTTTCAGTTTTATCCCGAGTTATATCAGACGAGAGCCGCTAGTCTGTAGTATTTTGAAAACATAGCATAACATAACATAACCTTGAAAGAACATACAGTATCACTTAGCATAACATAACAGAACATAACTGTTGTTCTGAGCTATAAATTTATCTTTTCAATAAATAAAGTATACCGATTGTCCAGCCGATAAATATAGAATAGCAAGGCCAAACGTTCGAAGCAGCCAACGGTTCTAATACCACCTAAGGCTAAGACGCATTACCTAATCGCTGTCTCATGGCCGAGTGGTTAAAGCTGCCGCACCGGACCACGAGAGCTACCGGGATCAATTCCCGGAAAAAGATAATAAAAGCAGACGGTCATTTAGCTAACCGGACAAAGAACGTTGTTCACCCAATTTTTCTTACAAAGATGTAATAGTTTTTGGAAAGTTTGAGCGACAAACTTACGAATAAAACAGTCAAATCGTGGCGCGTTTTGATTGCGTATAATATTTAAGGGTACGTTTATAGTCTTCCCTCGACTTTCCCTGGACTTTCCCTGGAAACAGTTGTCATAAGCAGCGACCAAACTGGCTGCTATAGCAAAGCGTGTTAAATTGTGCAACATAATGTTTCCCGGGAGAGTCCAGGGAAAGTCCAGGGAAAACTATAAACGTACCCTAAGCATCTTTTCTAATTTCTCTTGCAGTAAATCATTCGAATGGTTTACCATTTGTTTGGAGAGAGTTACAACTTTTAACGGTTAACATCCAATGAAGTATTAGTAATAAAACAGTCACATTGTGTTATAATTGGCAAAATTTGGTGGTCTTCTGTCGTTTTTTGCTGGTACAGTCAAATCCGTCTAACCTGTCTTTGATGGAAGACATCGAAGAAAGTGTTTCTTTTACTTGTTTCTTGTCATTTGCTGACTGGTATTTTCATCAACTTAATGTTCTATATCGTGTGTGCTTGTCAGTCAGTCAGTCAGTCAATCAGTCGGTCAGTCAGTCAGTCAGTCAGTCAGTCAGTCAGTCAGTCAGTCAGTCAATGAGTCAGTGAGTCAGTCAGTGAGTCAGTCAGTCAGTCAGTCAGTCAGTCAGTCAGTCAGTCAGTCAGTCAGTCAGTCAGTCAGTCAGTCAGTCAGTCAGTCAGTCAGTCAGTCAGTCAGTCAGTCAGTCAGTCAGTCAGTCAGTCAGTCAGTCAGTCAGTCAGTCAGTCAGTCAGTCAGTCAGTCAGTCAGTCAGTCAGTCAGTCAGTCAGTCAGTCAGTCAGTCAGTCAGTCAGTCAGTCAGTCAGTCAGTCAGTCAGTCAGTCAGTCAATTTTGACACTTGTCCGCAAAAACGGTGTCCTCCAACAACATTGACATGAAAATAATGAATTTCAAGTTTGGATTCTTTGAGTTCGTGAGATGTGTCCTGTCGACGCGACGTTTTTTTTTTACGAAACTCACTTTTAAGTGAGACGTCGAGTGACAGGAGGACAATTTCGTCTGAAGAATGGACACAAATTGTTGCAAAATTTATTCAAGACATGTCCACATTTGATCATTTTAGAATGCCACACTTGTATAAAAAAGAAAATTTCTAATCAAATATTTGTAGTTAAAAAGTCAAATCTAGCTGAAATCTATAGCTAAATTGTTCACGCGCTCTATTTCGGGTTTCCAAACTGCTGCGACCCGGGGGCTATTTCGTTTCGATAATTTGATTTCAACAGTTTCTATGTACTTTCGAGTGTGCGTCTGGTTGGGTACTGATTGTTTGTATGATTGGATTAGGTTATATGGGTTCCGGGAAACCATTTCGAGCCGACCGATTGGCTGACTGGGTTAATGACAGACTGACTGACTCATTGTCTGACTGACTGACTGACAGACTGACTGACTGGCACACTGACTGACTCACTGAATCACTGGCACACTGACTGACTCACTGACTGACTGATTGAAAGTTTCGAACTGATTGTTTATATGATTGGATTAGGTTATGTGTTCCGGGAAACCATTTCGAGCCGACCGATTGGTTGACTGGGTTACTGACTGACTGAATCATTGTCTGACTGACTGGCACGCTGACTGACTCACTGACTCACTGATTCTCTGACTGACTGACTGACTGAGACTGACTGACTTGCTGACTGACAGACTGACTGACTGACTGACTGACTGACTGCTCCAAATTTCATGTGGAAAAATATTTTTTCTCGAAAAGCTCGCCAAACCGATTTGAATTCAAACTGCGCGCCAAAAGTTTCTGAGTAACATGAAACCCTGGAAAGGCTATAGATGAAGAACATCTACTTATGCCGGTTGTTGCTCATAAAAATTCACATGTACACATTCACATCTATTCATTTTTATGTATAGCCCATATAGGCTTTCTTGTTAGTTCTGAAGTGTTTAGCGCACCATCTGAACTCAAATCTACTTCTGGCATGAGTTCAAATTTACGAGGAAAGTACCGTATATCATTTGCGCAGGACATTCTGACAACTTACGATCATGCCTGATTCATTGCGCTTACGGGTGCCTGGAAATATTTTCTGATAACAAAATACCCTGACCAAGCTGCATAGGCGAACAGACTAACACTAAACTGGTGGACGAGCCCAACTTCCAAAGGGAGAGGAATGTTTCCAAAGAGGGAAGAATTGGCAGAAATAACACCGTTTCACCTACACCTTCCGGAACGAACTATAATTTTTGAAACCGCCAAAGAGAAGGGAATTGCTTTTTTCCCACCCCTTCTCGTCCGCTAGTGTAACACCAAATATTTGAATATTTTTGCATATTTTTGTCAACCTCACACTGCTGAAGTACGTACATACATACGTTGGGCTAAAGCTGAGCTAAAATATTTGTTCATTTAGATCCCTGTGGTTTATTCTCTTATATTTGACGCTCTATAACTTGGTTAGAGTATCATTACTAAAATTCACTTGTATGAACCCTTTACTGCACATGCAATGAACTGGACGTAATTGTTCGTAGTTTTTTCCAATGTCTAGTGTGAAAAAAGTACGCAAAACTTTTGTAAACGCGCCACAAACTGTTTCTAATTCAAATGGCGTGCCATAAATTTTTCTAGCTTTCTGAACAGAAAGACGCCCCGAAAAGGCTAAATCGTTCGTTATGGAAAGAAGGCATCGGTTGTCGAGACAAAAAGTCTGGGTGAACGGCTCATTTAACGTTGGACAATAGTTTGTTGTTGTTGTTGTTGGTGTTGTTGTTGTTGTTGTTTTTTTTTTTTTTTTTTTTTTTTTTTGTTGTTGTTGTTGTTGTTGTTGTTGTTGTTGTTGTTGTTGTTGTTGTTGTTGTTGTTGTTGTTGTGGTCATACATGTTGTGTACATATCTGTACTGGTATCAGTGAAGTTACAGTGTCTCACTGGCGGACGATAAGGGTTGGGAAAACTGTAATTTGCCACTCCTTGGCGGTTCCAAAAAGTAGAGTTTGTTCGTTAAGGTAAGGTTGAAAATCCTGAAAACTGCCGATTCCCCCCTCTTCGACAAAATTCCCCTCCCTTTATACGTTCAGCTCGTCCGCCAGTGCAGTGGGCCAGTGGCTAACGAACCGAGCTAAACCATTGTCGTTTAGTTAGGGTTCTAGTGTGTCAGTGTCAGACAGGCAGTCATTGATTCAGTCACTAAGTGAGTCAGTCAGTCAGTCAGTCAGTCAGTGATCAGTCAGTCAGTCAGTCAGTCAGTCAGTCAGGTCAGTCACTCTCTCAGTCAGTCAGTCTCAGTCAGTCAGTCAGTCAGTCAGTCAGGCAGTCAGTCAGGCAGTCAGTCAGGCAGCCAGTCAGTCAGTCAGTCAGTCAGTCAGCCAGTCAGTCAGTCAGTCAGTCAGGTCAGTCAGTTTACTAAGTAAGCAAGTCAGTCAGTCAGTCATTCAGTCATTCAGTCAATCGGTCAATCGGTTACTTAGTTTTCACACAGTCAGTCAGTCACTAAGTAAGCAAGTAGGTCAGTCAGTCAGTCAGTCGGGCAGTCGGTCAGTCAGTCAGTTAGTTAGTTAGTCAGTCAGTCAGTCAGTCAGTCAGTTATTGTCTTCACCGTGCCACAATATTCATAACGATGTTAATTTTGTGCAGCCATGTCGATTTGCATAGCATTCGCGTTTCATTAGAATACAGAGCGGAAAAGTTACATTTCTGTATACTTTTAATGATTTTTCCATTATTCCATTCTTGATTAATTTTTCTAAAAAGTGAAATGTTAATGTGTTCCACCCATTCCACGTTTTAAAAAACTGTTACATGTTTTCACCAACTTCACGCTTTCTAAACTATATGAAATACCATATTATAATTATTTCTGATTTTAAAAATAAAAAAAATTTGCGTTTCAGACAAATCAATTCAATAAAAGTTATCGATAAAAAAATTCAAATGACCATGGACTATTATTCCTTGGATGCTTCAACTTCGAAGACGGCCGATGTCAAATACGATCATTATTACGATCTCTTTGATGATAATAAAACTACGTTGCCGACGTCAAACAAACGTGATCAGGATCATTGGTTCATGGTTAGTGGCTGACTCACTGACTGACTGACTGACTGAATGACTGACTGACTGACTGACTGACTGAACTGTAAAATATTCTTGAAAAAAATTCGGTTATCCATGACATGACAAATCTCAGACTGCTCTCGGTAATTACAGCCGAACTTTAGCTTATATTATTTTACTCAAATCTTTTTCAACAATTATTTTTCAATCCAACCCAGAAACTCGCATAACCAACTTGCAATATCTGCAGATCCTTTTCCTCTGCATCTATCTGTTCGTCGCCTTCATTGGTCTGGTGGGGAATTTGCTCTTCTGCGTGGTAATCTGGCGATCGCAACAATTACATACCGTAACCAACTGGCTGCTGACGAATCTCGGTATTGCCAACGTTCTTTTTATTTTGTTCCATTCACCAGTATTCATTAATCGATATGTAGTGCGAGCCGCGTGGGATTACGGTGAGTGCGTGAGTGAGTGAGTGAGTGAGTGAGTGAGTGAGTGAGTGAGTGAGTGAGTGAGTGAGTGAGTGAGTGAGTGAGTGAGTGAGTGAGTGAGTGAGTGAGTGAGTGCATGAATGAGTGAGTGAGTGCGTGAATGAGTGAGTGATTTACATATGTTCTGATTAGAGTAAAACACGAGAGGCCAAAAAACCCTCAACATGACATCGGCGACTCGAAAATCTTCACATTGTTCTTCAATCAGGCACCTGGGTGAAATACTATATATTATGTGAACCTTGCAGGCTCCTCGCTCAACCTCTTTATCGTCGCTCACATCTGCGCATCAATGGCCGTTGTCTTCACGCCCTTCCTCTACCTGAGCAACGACGCCTTCCGCGCGCAGTTGATGAACTATCTACCGTGTTGCTTCAAATCATCACCACTTTCCGCCGAACTGAACA
>OZ038446.1:4254755-4258948 GCA_964036265.1 Daptonema setosum | reverse complement strand
GTACATATTTACACGCCGATCCGAGCCAGTACCCGATTCGCACTCCTTCTCACACCGGTTTCGATCCCCGGACCTACCGATTGTAAGACGGCATTCTTACCACTTTACTATGTAAACAGGAAAAAAAATCAAGAATTGTGTAGAACTGCTCGATTTATAAACAGACCGCATTTAAATGCGCGTCATTTTCAGTTACTTTTTAACTCCATGTATGCAAGAGAAAATATTACTAATAACCGAAAAAACGAAATCAGTTTGAATTTTATCGTATACGATTAACCCATCTCTGATCAAATCTCACAAAAATAGATGGGGGGGGGGTCGTTACCACAACTTTTTCTAATCATGTTATGTGAAACTTTGCAGTCACCTATTTCATCGAACAACAGTAAATCCATGATTTAATGATTGAAAAGGTGAAAGAAATTACGTTTGTGAATGAAAAGATTAGCTCGTTCGTCGTAGGTTCATTAGTTCATAGATAATTCACGAAAAAATCTTTTGCTGGTCGGCCTGGCCACTGCCACAGCTCCATCAAACAAATCAGATAAAGATTTTTGTTCACAACCCCTGAAATAGGAATTAAATTTTTTTAATTGATTAAAAATGACTCAAAATTCGCAAACCCATTCACCCATTCACCCATTCGACCACCTTTACCACGCACCGCACCCATACACCACACCGCTACGCACCCTGAGAAACGCATGAAATACATACATGATCATGTTTTTTCTCTCGCGCGCAGTGCCTTAACTTTTAAAAAAATTGCAAACCACTACTTTTTTCGAAACTGGATCTATAACTCAAATATTGAAAGTAATTACATATATACTGGTCACTCTAGGTGATAATTGGAGATGACTTAAGAAAAAACACTATAATTATCATTTAAATTTAAGTTTGAGGTAGAGAAAGTGCGTTTCTCAAAAACTTCGTCGATCTTAAAAACACCACCTATGTAACAGGCGCACACAAGCGCATGCTTTGTTGAAGGCACATCCATATAGTCTAGTTTGTATGAAGACCTCGAATTTGACTAATCAAAGACAATTGGTTAATAATAATGAAAAAAAACCTTCTTTTTCTTCCTCTGTTCCGCTCGAGAAAATCTAATAGAAACTTCACTTTTGTGAATGCAAAAAATGCTGCTTATGTTAATTATATAAGTGAGAAAAATTCTGTCTCGAAATTTGAATCAATCAACATAAAACCAGCTTAGCATAAGATAACTGTCGACGTTTTGTACCAATCCCTGAAGCATCTGTAACTTAAAAGTCGCGCTAAAACATCATACACAACACACTTCTGAATTTAACCGGCTGAGAAAAAAACTGGAGAGAAATGTTCCAAAGTCAATCAGCTAAAACCTCCTTCACAATTAATGATATAAGAAAAGAAAATGTAAAAAAATTTAAAATTAAAATAATAGTATAAAAATGATAAAAAGTCGAGCGCAACTGCTATGTACGTCGTTATACGCGATCATTGGTTGTCGTTTGCGAGATTAAATCATTTATATAAAAAGCCCATTAAAATAAAAATTATCACGGTTGCATATGTTGCAGGAAATTGTGCATGTAATGAAATGTGATGGCCCATTGTATTTACGCTGGGTACATACGCACCCAAACTAAGACACAATAGAATGGGTCTCACCAAATAATATATTCAACTAAACCACATTAGATAATACAAAACATGAATAATAGTTGTGATGCCCATTTTATTTACGCTGGGTGCAAACATACGCACCCAAACTAAGACACAATAGAATGGGTCACACCAAATAATATAATCAACTATAAGGCATCGGTGAGTGCAGTGATAATTTCTCTCAAAGTTAAACTTTTCCCTCACACCAGATTTTCATGAATTTACAAGTAACCGATAAACGTACCTTGGTGAATGGGTGAAGTTTTACAGTGAGAAAAAATCGGAGCACATGACGCAATGCTGAGTGTCTGTCCGTCTGTTTGTCTGTCTGTTTGCCTGTCTGTCTGTCTGTCCGACTGTCTGCCTGTCTGTCTGTCCGTCTCTCTGTCTGCCTTCTATGACAAACAAGAAAGCCCAAACTTTTGTCTAAGAGAAGGGAAAAGAAAAGGGGACCTCACGTTAAAATCAGGTCTAGTATGGATTTACGTTTGAAAGTCGGAAAACTTTGTATCCTGAATTTTCATTGAAAACAAGGAAAAAATCGAGAAAAGCATCGCGTTTGGGAAAAAATTGATATTTTAATTTTTTGCACAAACTTTTTGGGGTCTAAAATATTTTTGCCCCGTGATTGTGATTCCCTCACAAAATGTGGATGGTAAACCTCTATAGAACGAACTTGTCGAAAAAAAATCCCCATAATTATTAGCGACGGTCCCATTTTCTCGTCCCCACTTTTTAAAATCTCTATATTTTTTGATTACCAGCCTGCCCCGCCCCCGTCCGTCTGTCCGCCCGCATGAAACACGTGTAGGCGGTTACAACAAGTCAAGGTATAAAAGTTGCCGACAGAGAGTGGCGAACCATATTGGGAGAAATATTGATTTTTAGCACCTCACTTGTTGTAACCGCCTTGATTAGGAGACTGAATTTGAACGCCGAAACGGCGAATACTGAGCCGAAGTTGAGTTTGATTCCATGATTCCATGATTCCATCATCATGGTTACTCCTACAACAAATGGCCCAATATTTTGTTACACGCAATAATAAAAATCACAATCACTTTTATTATATCACTCTACATCAATTATAAATATCCGCCTGATATATTTAAGTGGAAAAATATGGTAAATCTCAGTTTACCACATTTAATAGTTTTATTATATAAACTGTTATATTTAGTATCTATGATAAAATTATTAGATCGGATATTTATTAACATGAGCCAACGTCGGGAGGGGGGAGGTTATAACATTTAAAATTATTATTACATCACAAAATTGAACACAATTTCCCACAAAATATGCAACATTTCAATAATAAAATAACAAAAACACAATTATGAAATAAGTAATGATTATCGCAAACGACAACCAATGAGCGTGCGATTATTACAGATTTTAAATATTACTTTTTATTTAGTGAAGATTAATTATTACATACAAAATCTTGCGTAAATTATACTTCATTATTCATAACTGCATAATGAATTAGAGTTTTGTTATAAAAATAGGCTTCTTGTACACTGAAACTTTCGGAATCAGAAACTGAACAGCCAACATTCTTCGTTGACTTTTTGCAGAAAAAAACTATCCAATTAATATTTTCCGTGTCTAAATATGACTTTTCAGACGTAAATAGCATCTATATTTACTCTAGCAAAAATAACCTATAAAGGACAAGCAAATCTTGAAATTGCTGGTCAAAAAATAACTTGTGCCTTCAACAAAGCTCACCAGTCTCACACTGCCGAGCGCTTAGACTACGATAAAAACGGAAGAAAAAAAACTTTAAAACTGTTCAATAAGATCGTAGTCAGATATAGCGTACATATTCAAAAATATTGACATACAAACACAAAATTATGCATAAAAATCCAAGTCAGTAACTTTACTCAAAAAAAAATGGCGCGCATTCAAATTTTGCGAGTAGACCCTATGCGCATGGAAAAAAATGGATGTTCGCAGGCTTGGGTGCGGTATGAAGTATGGGTGCGGTATGATACATGGGTGCGGTATGATGCATGGGTGCGGTATGAAGTATGGGTGCGGTATGGTACATTAGTGCAACGCCTGGTGAATTAGTAAATGGGTTCGTTCCATATTTTTTGTTATAAATTTGAATCTGGATTATTAATTTATATTTTCTATATTTTTACTATAAACCAAAAAAGAGTTGATAGTCTTGGACTAATAAGGCTGAACTGAAAAGGATATCCCAGCGATCTATTAATGAAAAGAATGTTACTGGGCGCCGACCAAAATTCGATTCGAAGTTTTAAAACGAACATAGGAAATATTATTATTTAATGAAAATATGTGTACCTGTTATTCAAATGAAAGTTGTTACGAAAGTGCTCCATCTGAACAAAAGTTGAAAATTGATTATTACGTTTTTTGTGTGAATCGTTTTCACATTCTTTCTTGGTTGATCATCATCATCATCACCCCCCCTCCTTTTCCGTCGGTAAAAATACGTTCCATAATGCCAGTGTAATTCAACTTTTATACTATTGAAAAAATCTTCATTTTACTAGTTT